>CANSGD010001056.1:0-219242 GCA_947645195.1 Patellifolia procumbens | reverse complement strand
CTGTATGTATTTATGTGCTATGCTTTTCAACTCGACTTATATAATATTTTCAACGTATTTTAAACTTAAGTACTTTACGGGATGGAGTTGGAATTACTCAGTTTTATCTGATTTTTGGGAGCTTGTCTCTCTTGTCTTTTTCAATGATTTTTTGCAGGTGGGTGATCCAGGGGAATTATGAGAGATCAACTAGAAGTTGTCATCCACCTAGTTTAATATTTTGCTTCCGCTGGAACTCTGAAACTCGTAGTATTTAGTACTTAACGAACAAGTTTAATTTGGTTGTAAGGATTTTTAATTAAGTTTGGAATGAATATGTTTTGGTTACTTAGCCTTGCACTTAAATCCCTGGAGTTGAGTGCGGCGGTAACGCTCCATCCGAGTCAAACCCTAGTTTATTTTTCCCTCAAACGAATTTTATTAATATAATAAGGGTTCGGTTTGGGTGGGGTGTTACACGGAGTCTTTGATTGGAAGAGTGCTTAGGGCTCGTAACTATCCGTCGGGTGATATTATGTCTGGAACTTGGGGTCGAACCCGAGTTACACGTGGCGTGGACTATGGGAGGCTAGATGGGTGATTCGAAAAGGAGTAAAGGTGGAGGATTGGTGATGGAACGCGAGTGAAAGTTTAGGGTGATTCGTGGATTTGTGGGACGGTGTCAAAGCGTATTATTACTCCGGTTGTTGAGGGTCTTCAACAACTACATGTCTGCAACTTAATTGATAAAGAGAAAGGAGACTGGGATGACTCTTGTGTCCCATTGACTATGAGCGTATTTTGACTATTCCGTTGAGTGCTAGATGGCCTGCTGATGTGATGTGTTGGGATCTAGAGAAGAAAGGTGAGTATACAGTTTCGTCTGCTTACAAGCGCATTGCGAGTGGGGGACGTATCGGAAGCCAGGTGTAGCTCTAATTCGCTCAAGGGTATTTAGGATAGGATTTGGTCAGCGAATGTCCTGCCCCGATATTCAAGGTGTTCCTTTGGCGTGGTACCTTTGCTAAAGCCTCCCCCGGTGAAAGTGGCTTTGAATTTGCGGGTTGCTGCTATTGATAAGGGGTGTGAGCTGGAGCGGAGGAAGAGTATTTTCCACGCAACTGGTGGAGTGTCCGTTTGCTCAGCATGTTTGAAAGTGTTGCAGGCTGCCGGGGGTTTGTAGGGGGCGGGTCAGGAATTTTTAGAGTGGTTTGATGTTTCTCTTGCAAATATTCCGTCGGGGGACTGTGAGTTGCTAATGTGCCTTTGTTGGTCTATTTGGGGTAGAAGGAATAAGTGGATCTTTGAGAGGCAACGTCATGAAGAGATGGAAGTTGTTAAGTATGCTATGAAGGGAATTGTGGAGGATGAGCTGGAGGGTGAGAGATCCATAAAACGGTCGCTGCATCAGGCGGGAAATTGGGTGCGTCCGGAGGATGGTTTCGTGAAGGTTAATTCGGATGCGGGAAAGCTGGGTAGTGTGGGGACGGGCTTTGGCGCGGTGGTGAGGGGGACTCGTTGGGGGGCTTGTAAGATGCTCCGTTGTCCAGTGCGAGGGGAATGGGAGGTATTAAGCTGAGGTGAAAGCCTTATGGTGGGGGCTACAACTGGCTGTGGAGGTTAGAGCTCACAAGGTGGTGACGGAAAGTGATAGTGAAGTGCTTATTAAATGTTTGCAGACTCATGCAGAATGATAGTAGTACTTTTCATTTAATTTTAGATGATATTTTTGAGACTTTGTAAGTGTTTTAATTTAGTTTTATGGTCTTATGTTCGTAGAGATGGGAATAAGGTGGCCATGAGGCTTTTAGCTCATGTAGCCCTTTGGACCCTTGATAGGAGAGTTTGGAACTTTGATTTCTCGGATTGTATTAGGGCGGTTTTGATGTCCGATTTGGTTCATAGTAATGAAAGTTAGTTGTCCTTCAGGAGCGTTGACCTCAAAGTCAAAGGCTTTTTAAGTTAATTTAAATGATTGTTGGTTAGCCAAATTTTTGTGCTTAATATCAATTGAGGTCAAATATAAAAAATTACATTTAAAATCCAATTAACTTTATTTAATATGAAAATTTTAAAATAAATTGACAATTCATTATATTTACTAAAAATTGGTTTGTGGCCCTGGCATGTCCGTTTCCATCATTTATGTTTAATTGAATTAAAATATATTAATCAAAATGAATTTTAATTGCAATTATGACAACAAGAAGGAATGTGCTTTGGTGATAGAGCCTTAAATCGTGTATTCAAAACCCAATGTACAATAAAGCACTGACATAAAATAACACTTTTTTTTGTGTATCCACCCGGTTCCCCCTTTGGGCTAATCCGGATTCGGGGATAAATTTTGGGTGATTAGGTTTCGGTCCCCTCCCAATTATTGTTGTGGGGGATCGAACACACGATCCTCCTACTAAATAAACCCTCAATTACCACTTATACCAACTATCAATTGGTACATAGAATTACACTAATAAGGAGGAAGAAAAAACGAAGAGTTTTTACTTTGTAGTGAAGTATGTGGATCGGGTCTCATTGAGCTAGAAATCGAAGCATAACTCGGGTCATTCAGTATTATCGCTTCGTTTCTTTGCAAAAAAAACACTTCCGTTTCGTTAACATTTTTTCGCTCGAAACTCGATTGAATCGGAAAAAAAGCCCTAATTTCTCGATTTCCCTTCAATTGGGCGACAAAGAACCCTAATTCATGTCCCAATCCCGCTCTCCTAAACCCAGAAAATCTCCCAATTTGCAATCCTACATGATCCCACACCTCCTTCAATCGTAAAAAAGCCTAATTTTGTGATCAAAGACGCAAACATGGATGCTAAAGACATACTGGGATTACCGAAAAATACATTACCGATATCTCAAGAGAAGAAATCTAAACCTCCGAAAGAGCCACAGAGAAAGCCGGATGGCATTTCTCGAGAGGTAATCTCTTATAATTTCACTCTCTTTTGTAATTTTATGTTGTTTGTGATGTTGAATTTGTTTGTTTATGGTGAATTACAGGTTTATATCCTTACTGGAGGAGTTGCACCTCTTATGCCAGCAGTTGATGCCTCTCAGCTTAAGAAACGCCCGCCGACCGATGAGAAGGTGTGCGTTTTGTTCATTTTTGCTACATTGTCTTTTGGAATGGTTTAGTTTATTGCAAATTTTAGCTTTATATATTTTGATGGTTGATAGTTATAGTCGTACGTAGTTAAATACTTCATCTGTTCCATATTAGTTGCAACATTTTCCTGTTACCGAGCTGTTAGTTGCAACATTATCTTATTTGGTAATAAGCTATTACCTTACTTGGTAATAAGCTCCTTCTATCTTTCTCCTCGTTGCATCGATTTAGTTGCAATGTAGAAAGTATGATTCTATATTGGAAGTAGTTATGAGGTAGCACTCTTGGTGGTAGTCGCTTTTTAACTGTTGAGTGAGCTCTCTAGGAACTGTTATTGAGTGATTATCTTAAAAAGAATAATGGCGTTATACAAGTTGGAATCTTTATTTTACCTCAAGTACCAGTTTGTGTGTTAGTTAGTGGTGAGTATGGTATAGATGTAGACATTTGGCTTCAATTTGACAAAAAGGCGCAAAATTTTCACGAGAAAAGTTGAGTCTGAGACTTGACACGTGTGTGATTGTCTTTTACATACACTAGTAGCGAATACTGTGTATCATTGATCACGTGTATATTTAAGCTTCGTACTTGTCAAGCATGTTGATGAATGTATTTCCATGAAGAATTACAACAGTCTTATGTCTTGGCAATGCTGAGTTTGAGCTAGGTTTACTAAACTCGGAGTACTGGTCTACAGGTTTAATGTCTACATTATCTAGTCAAAATCTTCATTTTACCTCAAGTACTCGTATGTTTCGTAGTGGATATATTAGAATAGATATAAACACTTGACGCTTCTATTTGACCGAAAATGCAACTTTTTCACAAGATGTGTGTTTTCGTGGGCACATGTACTGAAGGTCGTGTAACTTTGGTTAGAATTATTGTTATAACGGAAGCAGTCCAACAAACAAAAAATTACAATGAAGAGGAACAACACAAAGATCTAACATGGTTCACTAACCATGTGTTAGCTACCTCCACGGGCTAGAGGGAGAAACTAGTTTATTATCTTTCAGGAGAGGGAGTTCAGAATTACAGAATAATACCCGTTTAATAACCTTAATGGAATAGCGAGATCCCTGTGCTTGGCCATTCAAAGCGCGGTTAACAGATTCGGGGCATTCCAGTTGTTACATGTGCATTTCAGATTGGTACTGTCAAGCGTGTTGATGAATGTATTTCCAGGGTGAAATATATCATTTTGTGCTATTGGTAATGCTGAGTTTGAGCTTTACGTTTACTTATTTCATGGTGATTTTGTTAGTGTACAGTTTTAAATCAGAATTGCACCTTGATATCAAAGATGCACTTTTTCTTATCTTATACTTAATCCTTTAATGTCTTGGGCAGGTTACTTGGCAATGGCTTTTCGTTCACAAATTCAGCTCGGAAAGATAATTTAGAGCTCTACCACTGGGTATATCTTTCTTTGCTTTGATCTTATTTTTATTGTTATATATGAGTATTTTTTATCTCTTATTTAAGTATTAATTTGATTTCGTCTTTTCTGTAGGTCAGAGTTGTAAATGGTGTGCCTCCAACAGGGGATTACCCTTTCGCCAAATATAATAAGGTATGCACCTTGCTGTTTACTATGCCTTCATCAAATCAAGGGGATAAACATGTTACATCTAAAATACATTATATCCTGTCTTGTATGCTGGGTTTCAAGAACTTCCAACTGGTGTAGTAGTATTATGTATTGTACCCGTCAAAAAAAGGAAGTAGTACTTAGTAACGTTTTTGTGTTTGTCTTGCCTTGCTTCTTTTGATTGGATGAAGCTAGCCTGCTAAATCGTACCATTCTCGAGCTTGGGCTAGAAATTGTGCCCAGGGGTGGGGTGGGGGTAGCGTGCAGGGCACTACCACGTTCTTCCCTCTCAACCGTGAGGCTAGATTAATAGGATTTGACTGAACTCATGGCCTGAGTTATGGAGACTGTATCCTATGAGCTCCCATGACCCCTAATTGTTTGGTTCTGCATGCTTTATTATATTGCGATCTGACATGTTCTTTTTGTTTCTATGTCCCAGTCAGTTGATGTTATTAAGTACACAGACGAGGAGTACGAGAAGTACTTGACAGATCCTGTAGGTATCAATTTATAGTTGATGCATTATGGCTTTTGTTTTGATCTTGACATTTCATCCTGATGAATGTATTGGGAGTCATTCTACTGGCTCAGATAGAGATTTGGCTCCTGATAAACTTGTTTTCTGTATTATTTACTGTCTATAGTCTGTTTTATACAATTTAGTTTGTTGGCCTTTCTGGCTCTCTGGACTCCTCACAAATATTTTATTTACAAAAATCTTTATCTTCTTTGCCTAACTTTTACAAGGTGTTTTCATCCTGCATAAACATTTATTGCCAAACATCTTATAGCAACCCCAGCAATTGGTAACGTACACGGATATCAAATTCATATAGCCCTTTTTTCTGTTTCTGCAAATTATCGTTTTTCCAGAAGTGGACTAAGAAAGAGACAGATACCTTATTTGACTTCTGCGAAAGATTCGATCTCCGCTTCATCTTAATAGCTGATAGGTTTCCATCACCTCGGACTGTGGAGGAGTTGAAGGATCGGTATTATAGTGGTATGTCTTTGCTAGACTGACTTTTAACTCCTATTCCATGCTCTCTCTTTCCCCCTTTCCCCCTCCTCCCTCTCTCTACACTTTCTGTTTTTTTAATTAATGTTAGGCAATGTTTAGATTTGGAGGATAAATGAAAATTCAAGCTCAGCAATTTTGGTGATTTCAGTATTGTACTTAATATATGTTTTCAATGTAGTTTGCAGAACTATACTAACCGCTAGAGCTTCATCTCCTGCTGATGTTTCTGGGCATCCATTGGCAAAGGTAATTAGAGTGATTGATAACCGTTATGATCAAGTATGGTTCATGCTGCATGCATCATTTTTCTATGTCTTCTGCTGCTCTTTGTATTTTTGATAAGTTATGCTTACAACCTGCATTCTTGCTCTAGGAAATATACAATGCAAAACAGGGGCCTTTGAGCGCAAACGTGCTTTGTCGATGGTTCTTTCTCAAACTAAACTACAAGAGCGCAAGGATGCTGAGGTCTGAGCGTTACTGTGTCATCACTAGTTTGCAGAGCTACATTATTATCCTCTGATGCGATCTCTCTTTTGAGAATTATCTAAATTGTTTAGTGATACATATCAGTGCGTCTTCATGCTGTATTTTTCTAGTTTTGCAGGTTCTTGCTGAAGCCAAAAAAATTCCAGGATTCACGTATATTGGCTAAGGTATGCTATAAGTTGGTAGATTCTATTTGTGTCATTTTCTGGTTGAATAATTAAAATCGAAGAGATGTGTTGATTTTTGATTTGAATTTGAGATTCTATTTGCGTCATTTTCTGTTTGAATAATTACAACTGAAGTGCTACTTTTACATGACTATGTTCAGTTAATCTGATTGGTGGGAGCAATTTTCTAATATTTAGTAAATTTGAGATTTTATATAAAAACTGCACCAGCTTTTGCTAGTCCATATCTTGTGATTTTCAAGGAGAAGGGGCCTGAACTGAATACTATATTCAGCTATCTTTCTATTGATTGATTAGGATCCTAATTTATTCATCGAGTTCTTGTCCTTTTGATTTTGTTGATCATGTGTCCTAAACTCCAATGTGTTTTGTATGCCTCCTATGTCCTCTCTGTCTTTTGGCTTATCTTCTTTTGGATGTGATGGAGCAGTCAAGCATCTTTTTAGCTATCAAATGGCTTATTTTACATGCTCCCTAGTTATCGGATATAATAACATATATTCTTTTCCCTCTGATTGTTGAACTAAGGCTATCATTATTAGATATTACTATGAGAAGATATCCCTTTTTGTGATTGGAGGAAACAATCTTCTGGTGACTTCTTAATATATTATTTTGAGATGCTGATGACAATGTCTTAGGTTTTTCCCCAGTAAATGCTTTAGTAAATGTATAATCTTTTTTGCTTGGTACAGGAAATGTTTGTAACACTGAACTCTTAGGCTTTGATTGTTTTCCATGAAACCTCTATAACTTATCTGAAGCTTTTTATAAATAATTACTATTTTAATCAGAACTTAATGGTCCTAATCTGAACTTATTTTAGCGGTTAATTGATTTTGGCTAGCCCTTGTATGAAGGTCCCCCTAAAACTTACTTTTTTCAGTTGAAAGGAACCAAGCCTAAATATCATGGGTTTCATGTACCTAGTATGATGTCGTTTGCTACAGGCTTAATGCAATAAAGGATGTATACATGATCATTCATTATTTAGTATTTATAGCTTTGAGATTGTGTCCATAATTTCTACTAGTTGCTAAATACCATATATCTTGGTAGTGACGTAGGCTAAATAGGTAGTTAGGTTTTGACCCAAAACAAAAGGTAGTTGGAGCTTATACCTTTAATAATTTGCCTCTAAATAATATGATGCTTTAACATGTTTGGTTTACCATGCACGCCCATTATGAAAGGGAAATAGGAGGAATTGGCTGATTCATGGATGTTTCTTCCAGGGTGCTGAAGAGCCTGAGTTACCATCAGTATCAGATGTTGGCGCAGAACACGCTGATCACATTGTTCTTCCCGACTCTGTGTCACCTCTTGCTGCAGCGGCAACTGCTATGGCAGATCTTACAACTATTCCGGCCTCTCTTCGCTCGGTGAGCTCCATGAGACCCTGTCTAACTTTATTAAACCGCCAAATAGCTCTTTTATTTCTCGTCTCCTGTCCAATGATTTGAAATTATAGTAGCCTAGATATGATTTATGGTCACTGTATCTTCATTTATGCTCGTGGACTATTTGCAGTTGCGCGTGTACTTGAGGACGTATGCACTTGACCAAATGGTGCAGGCTGCTAGCGCTTCCGCTGGCCTTAGGACCATCAAGCGAGTTGAGCAGACTTTGCAAGATCTTGGGGTTTGTTGTTTATCTTTCTAATAAGCTACACTCTCGTATGTGTATGTACTGTTTCGATGGAGATGGTGTAGATTGGGGGTGTTCAATGGGGCGGGTTCGGGGCGGGGCGGTTTGTAAATGGGTCGGACCGGACCGGGTCAGGAAAATTCTGTAATGGGTCGGGGCGGGTCAGGGTCAGTTGACCCGGCCCGATCCGCCCCTCCTGCCCAGTGAAGTAGGCTGTAAACTTGTAAAGGGAACCATTCCCCAAATCCCCACTACTCTATATGTATCCAGCCAAAAGCAAAACATGATAAAAATATCTACTCCACCTTTCTCTCGCCTAACCTAATCTCTCATCACTTTCTCTCTCTTCCCTCTCCAGTATACTAAACTGTTTTGCACCGTTGTTCCAATTTCCGAAATTGATTTCTTATCTGTTGATTTCGTATTATATAGGAAGAGTTATTTAATTTTGATTCAAAATGAGCGTATTTTCTTTAGATTTCTTGTTATTGTTGATTTTGATCGGAAAAGAACATAGTTTTGTTGAGAGATGTGCGCATTGAATTAGTTTTACAGAGTACAGTGAATTACATCTCAATTTGAGACTATAAGAAGCTTGATTTATTGAAATGTGCGTACCTTCGTGATTTCGATTAAATTAGAGTGTGGTTTTTTGTGTAATATGCATTATCCGAAGCTTGATTTGTTGAAATGTGCGTATCTCAGTCGACTTCGTGGTTTCGATTGGATTAGGGTTTGGTTTTTGTTTAAGCCCCTCTTTCAACCCTCTTTAAATTCGTTTTGAGCCCGCTCCTTTTTGTTTTCCACACAACCTGTTTGAACCCGCCCCTCTTTGAGCCCGCCCCTCCAAGACCCTCTTTTTAAACGGGCTGGATCAGGGCTTAAAATGGGGCCCTGCCCCGTTGCCCAGGCCTAGTGTAGATCAAGGCTAAAGCCATTATTGAGCGCTTATCACAACAGCATTTTCAATGTGGGTTGACTTAAAACCTAGCTAGCCCTTATATCCCAAGAACTGATACTCCTCAGAAATTCTTGCAGTTGATGTAAATGTCATCTAGTGTAGGAAGTTGTTTGTTAACCTAGTGATGATAATCAATCTGACATCAAAAATCATGCTATGTTGTACAGCTGTAGTCTTCAGATAGAAGAGTCTGTCTGGCCATTACTTTTAGGAAAATTATCATTTTGGTACCTGAGGTTTGACAAAATATCATTTTGGGTACCCAAGTTTTCAATAATATCGATTTGGGTACCTGAGGTTTGACAATAGATTCAATTTAGGTACCTCCATACTAACGGTGTTAAATTACCGTTAAGTGTGACCAACTTTTAAGATAATCAATGGTTCTAATATGTTTCAAAGATCTAATGACCATTATTATTTTCAAAAAAAAGTGGCAAATCCAATACCATTCTTGAAATAGATTAGGGTCATTGATCATACTTAAGAAGTTGTCTACACCTGTCAAAATTTGACTCGAAACCCGACCCAAAATAATGGGTTTCGAACACAAATTTTTGGGCCCGAACCCGGAAAAACCGTTTTTTACTCGACCGACCGGAAAATCATTATATTTATAGCTAAAGTATGAAATTATGGCATTTTTTTTACATAGATGACCCAAAAACTAAATGAAAGAAAGAGCAAATTCAAATTCCTTAACCCGTTAGGTCTACCCGAAGCGAACATGATGGGTCTTAAACAAGGTTTATTGTACCCGAACTCGAAAACATTTTATTCTAACAGACCAGTTTGACAAATTCACACCCCTTAACTCATTGGGTCTACCCGAAACCGAACACATGGGGTCTTAAACAAGGTTTATTTGGTCCAAACCCAAATTTGTGTAAAAACCAGTTTTCCCGGGTTCGGGTCAAAAAAATTTGTGTTCAAAACCCATTATTTTGGGTCGGATTTCGAGTCAATTTTTGACAAGTGTAGACCCACTTTTAAAAATGATCAATGACCCTAATCTATTTCAAGAGTAGTATTGGATTTGCCACTTTTTTAAAAAATATTAACAGTCATTAGATCTTTGAAACAGATTAGAACCATTGATTATCTTAAAAGTGGGTCACACTTAACGGTAAGTTAACACCGTTAGTATGGAGGTACCCTAAATTGAACCTATTGTCAAACCTCAGGTACCCAAATCGAAATTATTGAAGACTTGGGTACCCAAAATGATATTTTGTCAAACCTCAGGTACCCAAAATGATAATTTTCCCTTTTTTTATCTCTCATCATCAGAGTGCATGTGTTTACATATATCTTAAACTCTAGTTCTAGGATAAGACAGACTTACAGTAAGACATTCTTTTTTTGAGGATATGGGGTGACTTATATGAGTGAGATTTACACAGATTCGACTGTCAAACGGATAGGAGGTGACTTTCAATGAGAAATAAAACAATTATGACTGTCTTGTATGCACCCATGTGTATCCTAAAATTGTTTATTTTAACGATGTGCATGCAACTCAGGATCATGATGCAGCATCATTGAAGCTTGTTTATAAATCCGCTTCAAGATGCAAATATTTTGCTTGATACTGAAAAATATTGCTGCTCTTTGAGTTGTTTCTTGATGTGGTCTTCAAATTACTGACCCACTAAGCCCATATGTACTTGGTGGGTTTGGTCATGTAGAGTTACCGCTATAGTTTGAAGCGCAAATTAAGGGAAGTCTTCTTCTTTACTGCCAGCCATCTTAACCCTCCCAACCCATTCCTCAAAGGAATAGGAAAATCCGGGCCTCATTCCCAAATCCCAACTTCCCAATATGCTTACCCTTAAGATAAGTTTCTTGATATTTTGTAGATAAGGAGTTTTGAAGTTGAAAAACTGCTTAATCATCTGGATCCTTATTGCAGAGTCTATATAAATTAGTTGGCAAAATTTTTGTTGGAGAGAAGAAAAGATAAAGAAGGGATATTTTTGTGTTTTCTTTAACCGACAATGTCTTAGTTGCCACTTTTTGTTAACTGAATTCAAATTATTGTGTTCCAGGTCAATTTGAAGCCAAAGATTCCAACGAAAGCTGTATGTTCAGAGCATCTCGAATTGAGAAAGGAGATTCTTACTTTACTGAATCTTCAGAAACAGGTAATTTGCGCCCTGGGATATAATCTTCTGGGATTTACTTCATCTTTCATATTTAACTCGATTATCGTATTTGTGCATCTAGTTGCAATACAAGGAAGCAGGGGTTCATCTTACCGTGAGGGATCATTTGCTGAAACTCAAGGGACACCTAAGGTTTGATCCAATGCTTCAACGTCTGTCATTCTATAGTATATCTATTTTGAAGTCGCGTGACATTACCATCCATGTTTCTTTTATAGAATTGCTTCATCTAGGGTATTACCTTATTGCTTTCTATCGGTGTTTGATAAAATGCGCTACTCTTTATGTGGAGTATTGTCCTTGTTGGATGTGATGTTTAAGAAGACGCTCATTTATGTGTATAAACTAAATCTTTATAATTGTGATGTTTAACATATATTATTTCCTGCTTATTACTGTTGGATTGTGGAACCATAAAAAATTCCTATCTCTGTTTACCAGCGAACCCCTCGACCTGGCGATCAGGATCGGTCTTTCATCCCCGAGCCTCTAAGTTTTGGAGGTATTTTTTTCTAGCCTACTCATGGTTTGTGTTCCGAGGCTTTTCTTAATAATTTGATGGCTCACAATATGACCTAATTTCAGCTCCAGGGGATCGAGTTGGCAAAAAGGACCAGAAAAGAAAGGTACATACCGTAGGTTCTCTTAAAAATATGTTTCTGTTCCTGTGTTGGCCCCGGGAGTTCTCAATTCCTCAACCTGGTGATTATAACTTGCAGGGTCCTGGAAGATCATCAGATGCTCCATCGTCACCAGCGACCAAGAGGGCACGGAAGTTGAAAGCCGATGGATGAGTGCAATGCTGTATCTGTAAATTAGCGTCTTTAGGCAAAATCTGATGAATGTAGCTTTTGTAGTTATGTGACTCCTGATATATATTTTTCTTCCCCTTTTTTCTTTGTACCACAATAATTCATTTATATCTTACAATCGAGGAGTATGATCATTGATATTCGATGATATCCACAATTGATATAGCTTTTCAAAGTAAGTTTCAATATTTAGAGGACTGAACTACAACTGAGAGGCTTCTTCCAACCACATTCTAATTACAAGGTTTTCAGTCAAAAATGTTTGTATCCAAACAAGGCATTGTACAATACTTAAATATAGATAGATAGTGCGGTGTGTATGTGTGGGATTTCTTCACTACAGACTCAAAAGTATTCTGGTGAGTGCATTCATTTGATTGACTACAACCGCAAGCAAAATGAAAGAGATGATTCGAAAGTCTGTTGTGCATTGCTATCATGAAGTTAATCGTGTTGTGGTTGGCAAATCGTGGTGCATATCAAGCTAATAAAATCACCATGTTCTCTCATGTTCCGTTAAATTTAAAGTGCAATTTTAGCCAGTAATGTTAGTGGGGTAGCTTTTCCACGCTTATGGTCCGTTCTTTTCGTCTGACTTTTTGATCTAATCTGAATTTTTCTGATCTGATCTGAATTTCTTTATCTGATCTGAATTTTTCTTATCTGATCTGAATATTTCTGATTGATCTGAGTTAAACTTATCATAGTTGTTTTTGTTCTTATTATGTTTACATCGATCTGAAATTTTCTGTACTTTTCTGATCTAATTTTTTTGATCTGAATTTTTCTGATCTGATCTGATCGTTTCTGAAATTAGCACAAGAGTCTTAAATAAGTTGAAAAGAATATAGTCTTAGTGTCCGTTTAGTAGGATGAGCATTAAAACTGGATACTAGTATCTAGGCCTAGAATCGGTTAAAACCAACGGATTAGGAATTGGTCGTAGTAGGACTGAGTCTGGGTCAAAAAAAGGATTCGATAATAACTGGTTCCAACTTCAAGGTAATAAAATTTTGGACCTGGTACTCATTGGGTATTCGGTATGTCACAAATTCACAATCAATGCTAATACAAATATGATGTGGTTATTGTTTTAAATTTTTTTAGCTAAACAAAATGAAAAAATTCTCCTTTGAAGGCCAATGGGAATTGTTTACCTATCGGTTTCGAAACCAATTCTAGAAAGTCATACGCATTTAAAGTCAAATTGGCATCACTTTCACAAGAGACCAAGTATGCGGTCTAGAAACCAGTCCCAACTCGTTAGGTTCCAATTACCAAAAATAAGGAACTGGTCCAGCCAATTTCAATTTCGGTTCCAGTTTCAAGCAATAGGGTTCGATTCCTGAAATTTTGATGGGATATCCAGTTGTGCTCAACCTTACAGTACCTAGGCCTTTAATTTGTTTGCTTCTTTTAGGTGTTCTATTTTTCATTTAGGGTCTGTTTGGTAGAGTATAAAACGTTTTCCTTGACCACTATTTTCCCATTTTACATTGTTTAGTTTGGAGTAAAACATTAAAATGTAAAACTTGGGGTGGAAAACCATTTTCCATCTTATAGGAAGCATTTTTCCCCAAAATTGGGAGGAAAACTTTCTCCCTCCCAAGTGGAAGGAAAACATTTTCCCTCACAATTGAAGTAATTGATTTTCAGTTCAACCAAACAATGAAAAATGCTTAAAATGGAAAATCATTTACATGCAAGTATGCTACCAAACAACATAAATTTTCATAAAATTGAATTTTCCGATGTAAAAGGTTTTCCAATGTTTTACACCCTACCAAACGGAGCCTTATTCTTTTCGTTCTTCTTGTAGTGGCTTTGTTCACACCTTTGCGCCGAAAAAATACTTAATGCAACATGAAATGTTAATTTATCACTTTTTCATTCATGTGTAACTGTAAGGAGGAAAATATCATGTTGGGTTCTTTTCTATTTTCAAACAATCAACTTTCTACAATTTGCTCTTTATACACTACTTCTGTTTCGCAATACTTGCAATATAGGAAAGCGGTAAATTAACCAAGTAAGAGAAGATAGAGCGTAAGTTTTATTTATTGTCCATATGATGGAGAAAAAAGTTGTGCACATGAGTGGAGATAGTGGCAGCGCAAGTGTCTTTTAAGTTAAAAGGTTTTAGCGCGGAAGAAATGTTGTGTATTATAATCATTCCAAAAGGCAATATATTGTATGTATTGTTAAAGGGAGGTAGTATATTAGTGATCAAATGTGTTTTATAGTGAGAAAGTATGAGAATAAATAAATAAATAAATATAATAATAATAATTAATTTCATGCTATATATATAATTTTTGATGTTAATTGTTATTTCAAATGCAAATTCACAAAAGCTTTTAGGGAAACAATTCGACTAAATATACCTACATTATATGATGTGTTAAATGCGAAATTTCTAGGAATTTCAACTTTCTGTAAGATGAAGGAAATTACTTACATAGGCCCTCAAATAAGTAGAAATTTCAATAGGAATTTACTTTCACCATTTTCAATCAAACACTTTAGCCGGATTCTCATGAATTTAATCAAGGAAATTACTTCCCATGCATTGAGATTTTATGGGAATTATTCCAAACAACCCCTAAGTATTACTTAATTTTGTAAAAGAAGACCTTATAAGTTACAAATTTTGTGAAATAAATCATTGATCTCTTTTTTCCCTCCCTTTTGTGCATCGGAATTTGGTCTTAAAATTTAGGTTGATACGTGACTTCCACACAAAAAAGGAGAAAAAATCAACCCAAGGGTTGACTTTTTGACTTAAATACAATAATAAGGTGTATAACTCGATATATAATGAAATATAAGGTGTTTCTCACATAAAAACCCATTACAAAACTCATAACAAATAAGGTTATTTTTTGACAAATACTCCTCTGTCCCCAATAGATTTCCCATTTGCTTTACTTTAAGTCAAACTTTATAAACTTTGACTATAAATTCTCACTATTATATAATATTAATAATAGTCATACCGGATCTTATTAGATTCGTATTAATGTGTAGATTCAAAATATCAATTTTTTATAATTTTTATTAATACATATATAAATATATTAATGGTCAAAGTTATACATTGGAGACCGTGTAAAAAAGCAAATGGGAAATCTATTTGGGACGGAGGGAGTACATGGTAGTCATTTAGTTTATGGGGAAAATCAAAGTTCTCATAACACCTCAATTCATTAGGAAGTAATTTCCTTGATTACATCCATGATATGGATAAAGTTTTTGGTTGAACAATGGCCAAAATTTCTACTTAACTAGGGGGCTAGGTAAGTAATTTTTTTCCATCTTGCGGGAAGTTGGAATTCAACATCTAATTCCTCCATTTTGCCAACCAAACAAACTCGCCCATTTTCTAATTCACAGGAATTTTTAATTTTTATATTTTCTCATGTCAACCAAACAACCAACAAACAATAAGAAAAATTAATACATGACTATATTTCTTGCAAAAAAATAAGATAAATGACTGCATTGAATAGGTAAAGAATGTCCAATTAGTTAACAGATTATTGCATTGAAAAGTAGATTTTGGTTAGCTAACGCAAATTAAAAAAAGTATATATTACAAATAAAATTAAATATTTCGTCAGCTTCTTTATGTTGTTCCTATTTGGAACCTTAGTAGCATTTAAGAAATTACTGGGGTCTTCTAAATCCATTCCAATAAATACGAGAAATATAGTCAAGTGAGATATTATTTGATTTTTCTCAATGAAACAATAAATACGAAGGTGTTCATCCATACTTTTTTTTGTCATAAACCAAAAAATAGTACCTTTATTAAGCTTCCTTCTCAGACCCAATTATTCATTTATTTATATTTTAGGGGTGGAATGGGGAAACATTATCATGAAGTGAGCAAATTTGATTTTCACATGAAAAAGGATGTGTGGTTGAGAATAGCTGCAGTTTGCACTTTAAGCTACCACTTACCAGGCAAATAGCAAGACAGCAACAATGCAACTTCAGCAAGAAAGCTAAAGAAACTACTTGGATTCTATCACATAAAGACCTTTAAAACGTCAAAACTTGAGTCTGAAATGTAAGAAGCAGAAATGCTATACCAAAGTGTTCTTTGCTCTCGTGTTTTGCCTTCCCTGCACGGCTACAGTTATGCACAAAAAAATCAGTCCATGTGGCGAACAAACCGTCGTGCAACAGCCTAAACAGGCAGAACAAGGCTAGACTTATAACTGCATTGCCTTCGATTTCTTTCTCCTTATTTGGTTCAGGCTTTTTCTTAGGTCCTCTCATTGATGGTCTCCATTCCAGGGTTAACCTCGTCGTTTATCAGAGTGGTGCAGTCAACATTGGTCCTCTGCACACTAATATCTGGGTTTGAACTTCTCTCTTTCTCTCTGTCTCGCTTTCGCATGTTGCTAAATGATGAAGATGGTGCATCTGGTTCAGGTTCCTTTTCTACTGGGATTGTTCTACAGCACCATTGGAATATTGCAACTTTACTTAGATGAAAGAGCATCCCCTAATGCAATCCCAGAAGGAAGCTTTAAGAAAACACTTATCTCACTAATGTCAGTAACTATTCTAATGAGCTTGATTATTCTGATAAACAGAGATACAGATGTTAACGCCGAGTTTCTTCTTTGCTTTGCCACAGATCATTGGTTCTGTTTATTGCATTCAGTGCTGAGATGTACAAATCAGGTGTCCCAGCCAGCATTGAAGCGTATGCACTGTTTGCAGCAGCGGAGTTTGTATGGTTTCTTAATGATAGAACATGGTTTGGCTTTGCCCTTGCCTGTATTGTAGGCCTTGCTTGCCCGCTAGCTGAGATACCACTCATGAAGTAAGATCACTAAAGCCAACCAATCTGCTATTTTTCTTTACCCTTTGTTTGGATAGCAGTCATGGAGGGAAGAGTAGGAGTGGGAAAGCTAGAAGGGGAAGGCTAGAGGGGAGGGCAAGAGTGAGCTTGCGTTTTCTTTGCGATTTTTCCATAACTGCAAGGTTTTGGTTCATCAAGAGAGAACAAAAAAAAAAATCCAGTTTCCCTCCCTTCCCTTTTCTCATGTTGTTTTCAAACAAGGGAAAAGAGACATCTCCTTTTGTGTTCAAAGTTCTTTATCCAAACAAATTATAAATGGAAGTAGGTTTTTGACCATCAACCAGGCTGGTAAAGGGTTATTCAAGCTTAACTAGAGAATACAGATATTGTATTCAAGCCTGTGAATGCAATAACACTTGTTGGCAGAGTCTTTTCCCTGGGCCTTCCTAGCTCGAATCCAAATTAGTCGGAATGTCGTACGGTCTAGAGTCTGGTTTGCTAGTGGTTTTCACGACTCACCACACCTAAAAGGAAGTGAAGTATTTACCAAATAGATTTTGTAGCATAACAGAATCTTTATTGTCAAACTCCATAATTCTGAAAGAATTATTCTTATGCTAATTTACAGGTATTTCCACCTATGGTACTATCCTCAAGCAAACATACAGATCTTTGGCGAGGTAATTCAAAATAAATTTTGCTTAGCATGCTCGCTACAGTTTTTTTCACCAAGGTTATATGAACAATTGTTTTGTATTGTGTAGGGACTTGTAAGCTGGACTCTCACCTGCTATTTCGTTTATGTACCATTCTTGATTAATCTTTCGCGATGGATGAAATCGATTTATCTTGCTGGTGCAAAGGACGAATAAAGATCAACTCAACACAGTGTTACAGCCAGTAGAAGCCACGAAATCACCACAAGAGTGGAAATATATGCATATTTATGCATGTTAGATTGAATGTAGAAACCTTCAACCATCAATGTACAAATTCTTATATGTGATGCATCACACCATTAAGGAATGATGCAATGTGGATTTACAGATGATGCATATAAGAGGATATTGATAATGCATACATGGTACAAACAAGCATTTACCAAGGTTGTAATTTACTGTGTATAAGGAGTTACCTGATAATTACATAAATAAGGTTACTAGTAATACCTTACGACCCATTCCATCATTTAAGTGTACAACACGTCACAGTGTCAGTAAGATGATACCATTACTACCATGCATGTACAACAGATAGTTCCAATGGTGTTGTGAGGATGTATTCATTTACAGAGCAAACTACAAACCTGAATTATATTTGTATGAACTGAACTCAGAAAAGTGAGAATCACCTAGCTAGTAAAGATCACGTTTGTAATCTCTGGAAACCTCTCCTTGATAGCTGCTTTAATTCCTGAGCCAATGGTCTCTGGTCCTCCATATCTCACCGTGCAATCTCCACCCTCAATGGCTATTACTTCGACTTCTCCACCATAGTTTCTAATAGCAGGTCGCAGTATGTCAAGATGACGGTTCACCACCTACAACAACAAAGTTCTGTTAGATAGTTACTATGCACATATTGGGCTCATACTGCACATTTAAAAAAAGTTTACCTCAACAGTTATTTCATTTACTTGTTCTTCAATGACTTGCCGAATATCCTTGACTGCATCACCAAATTTCTCCTTAAGCACTCTTTCAATACCCATTTTCATGGTGGTGGAAGAGCTTGGACAACTCTCACATGCTCCTGCATTGCAATATGAATTAATCTACTCAAAAAAAAATGCAACAGGATATCGTCATAAGATATCGTCTCTGTTTCAAAATAAACCTCCAAACTACTATATCCGCATATCCTAAAGAAACAGCACTTGTCTCTTTCTACCATGAGACTTTCTCTTGCTTCCTTCTCTTCATCCAATTCCAATTATTTTGTTCATATTCAATTAAACCTGTGCTATAGTCCGCGATGAATTATATTTTACAGTAATTAAGGGGATTGCAACACATATTACACATGATGTACATGTTTTATCTGAATCTACAATACAGAGGGTCCAAGGGGATGGCATAATTTTCAAAGTCTTCGACAACTGCAGTGCTGGAAGTAGTGATCAGAGCAGAATATACCTATAGTCCGTATAAACGACCTAACACCTTAGTGATAGCAAAGAGGGGGAGCAAGGATGAAGGAAGGTAAACAAATAAATCCAGCATTACTGGACAGCAGAAAACCTTTACTTCTAGTCTGGTAATTAAAAAATCAAACAAATGCAAATATAATACTCTGCATAATATTAGAGCCTAATCCAACCCATGAACCCCCTTCGTAATTGCTTGTCCATCATATCTCTTAATTGGCACTAACAACAATCAAACCAGCATCCCAACTGACCAAGAAATATCCAAACCCGTCATTGTTAGGACAATCCTAAACGCTCTCACACTCTCCTACAATAACCATCTAACATGGAGGGAACAGTTTGAGAACTTGCTCAAGTTTGTTGATGCCACAATCAACGACCATCACCAAATAAAACATGGAAATCACAATCCAAGTTATCATGCATAAATTCGACAAAACAAGCTCTTGACAGTTCAGTGTCCTTAAATGTGACATCCCTCATTAGTCAAGGGAAGACCTTAAAAGATGCTGGGAACCTTGCTTGCACTTATGCCCGTTCCACTTGTGAACAAATAAAACAAATCAAAGGCAATCTCAATAAAATTGGCAAAGGGTCACCATAAATCCATCGGACATTGTCTAGCTGAACTTGCCATCCTTCGCAAGCCATGGACCAAGAGAATGCCACTGCTTCTTGATGGCCTTGAAGGTGTTAGTCCACACCAATCTGTTATTGGTACAATTAATGGACGTGATACACTTATTTCTTTAGTGAGTTAAATGAAAAATAATCAACAACAGTTCACCGTTTGTCACAAATTTTGGGCCCTACCTATTTCCCGGCTACTACCAACCCAACAAAGAACAAAGACCATCTTACCAACAATCACCATCCTCCAGTCTCCCTTAATGTGCCCCAACACCCTTCCTAACACCTCAAATCTCCATTCCAACCTTTTTATGGTAACGGACAATGGAGTGGCAGCTACAGTCTGCTAAGAACTCATATTTGGGGGAAGGGTACTTTAGACATTATCCTCATACGTTAGTTCTAGATAGCTTGGGGAAATTAAGACGTTTGTTAGGGAAGAGATACTATAAATAGAAGGAATTAAGGAGAGGAAATCACCTTGAAAATATTAGATAGTTTAGTGGTTTCATTTGGGAGAGATTGAGCCTCTCGAAAGCTCATTTTGGGAGAGAAACAAGCCTCTCGAAAGCTTGTAACTATCATCTACTTTGCTTTAACTTCATTGTCAGTCAATATAACTTCGATTCTTCCCTTTACTTCTCTATATTGGTCATCAAGCTAATTTGATTCTTAGCACGGCCATAAAGTTATCATGTAATTAAGCTCATGAAGCCACCGCCAACTCTAGTGCATCTTCCTAGCTCTAAATACACGATAAAGATGATCAGAAAAGAAAAACAAACCATCTTCTAACAATTGATATTCATGCTTCATAATTTACTCAAAATATTCTACATTTGGTTGTGAGGCAATACTTGAAGGGATTACTCTGAGCAAAATTGTCACTCATATGAGCAGTAAATTGTCACTCTTATGAGCAGCCAGAGGAAAAATGAAGCATATAGCCTAAAGAGTTACTCGGTGAAGGATAGAAACAAGACGAAGTAGATAAACTTCTGTCGCTATTGGCTGAAAGGCCCAAGTACAGGAGATGGCATTTCTAATCACATTCACATCAAAAACTTAACCGCTAGATACACATATCTTGCTGAGACAGCTCGAGTTTGAACATGAAAAGCAGTAATCTTCTCACCTTATTATGACTTATCCAGGAAAAATGGATTGGACAGTTTAAGTTTACGGCTAATAGGTTCACATAAGTTAGTGGGGCAATAGAAAGTTCAGATATGTTAAGGTTCACATAAGCATGAAGTTCAAAAGATGAGTGTCTTTTACTTCAGTAGTCTTGTAAGTATTACATCTTATGATTACATTAACTAAATATCTTCTATTATCTCACATCCCTACATCTTAGAATTCCAGTTGAAGCCAGCAAGTGACACATAACATGCATATTAGGTTGTTGAGGATGAGTAGGAAAAATAAAGAAAATCCCCTATCTCTTAGGAATAAATCTCCTAAAGGAGTCTGTTTGAGATCTCTTTTGTATCTGATAGTTTGCACGTGCAAATTGATGTAGCCAACTTTAAAGGGCTTTTAGAAACCAGGTTCAAGATTATACCATGTTTTATGGCCATGATTTATAGGAGTTTGGTATGGGGCGGAAATTGGGATAATGGGAGTGGTGGCACTTGCATTATGTACATGAAGCTCAAGATAAAGTTCCTTTCTTGTTAATATCATCACAAATAGCAAGAGTCTTAGGCACCCTTTGTTTTAATGGAAAACAATTTTCATGGAAAATCACTTTTCAAGGAAACAATATTCAATCGAAAACATGATTTTAGATAAAATTTTCCTTTGTTTGTTTGATTAGAGGAAAAGTTAGCAGAAAAGGTAAATGAAGTAAAAGTGAAGGCAAGATGGGAGGAGAAAATAAGGAGAAGTAAAGAGGGAAGAGGAAAATGTGGCAACCTTCTTTACAAAATGAAATTAGTTTTCCTCTTCTAAGAACATTTTCCCACCTTTAAGAAAATCATTTTCCATCCCTTACCAAAACAAACAAAGGAGAATGGAAGGAGGAGAAAATCCATTTTCCAAGAAAATGGTTTTCCACCAAAACAAACGAGCCTTAGTCTTTAATCCTTAGCAAAGTAGCATTGTTGAGTGATAAATGGGAAATTCATGGAAAGTTACAATCTCCACCACGTAATAGTGCACCTACACGTATCTAGCTTAAAATCGGAAATAGTCATATAAGTTCCATAGTGAGTCAGTCCGAGTTCCAAAGTTCCTTTTACAAAAGTTCTTATTAAGCAATTAATTGAGTCTCTAATTTTGCGTTTTAAGAAAAGGGTTGAGAAAATTTTTCTTTGGTAAGACGTGGAGTTAAGTCTTTGTATTGAGATTAAAGACTTCGAGGGACGTCACGGAGGACCATCGACTAAAGGGAGTCTTTTGTTGGGAGTTCAAGCTGCAAGTGAAACTTGAGTTGTGGCTCTTTGAGTTAATAGGTTTGTAATTGAGATGTTTGAACTATTATTAGTAAAGAGTTGAGTCTCCAATTCCAAGTGATCGAGATTGTTACTTCCTAACTGGGCCTATGAACATTTTCCTCCTTGAATCTCTTGCATTACTCTAAGTTTCATTATCTAGATTTTAATTCCGCCAAAAGTTGTTAACTACAATTTACCCTCCCTCTTGTAGTCTTTCATCTAGAATCAAATTGGAGGTCCATTGAATCATCAAGGTATACAACACAATAGCAAATCATAGAAGACTAAACAAATTAATATAAGCCATTAACAAGTAAACATAGGAAAATAAAAGGTCATTCAATTGAAAATATCAGGAGAAGATAAGAAACAGAAGAAAACCTTGAAGTTGGAGGGTAATGACACCATCTTCAACAGAAACAACATCAACATTTCCACCATCAGAAATGAGATAAGGTCTCACTTCTTCCAACACTAAATCAACGTTCTTGGTTGTGAGCTCAAATTGCTTTGAAGAGTAAATCCCTGTTGACCCACTTGAAACTGATGCTCTAATCTTGCTTTTCAGATTGACCCACCTCATAAAGTTGTGATTTTTATGTCCAAAGGTAGCAGATGATGGAGAATTATAGAACTTGGTTGGGAATTTCGGTAGATAGATTGATGGCAAGTTCTTGACAAATCCCGCTGAGGTCATGGAAGCCATAGTTAATACAGTTTCCAAGTCCCCACAAATTAAGTTCCAACAGAATTACACAAATGAAACTGCTTTTTCTCGGTGTACGACTAATAATAAGAAGTACGGGAGGAGATGCATATTTCGTCCGATTCCATATTAGATAAATTGATAGTAATCTAGGAGTCCAGATCATCTATTGTACATAGTGTTTTATTTAGTGTCTCATTTTCTATTATTTTGTCTTATAATTTAGATAAAATAATTTTTTCTCTTATTTTGTACATTCTCTCTACTAGTAAAGCCTCCTCAAAAACAAAAATATAGACATAAAAAAGAGCGAAAAGGATAATAAATAAACTTCACCCATTAAAATAAAAAGCGAAAAGGAAATAAATCTTGTCCTTTCTTTTTTTCACAAAGAAGTTAGTTTTTTGTTTTTCTTCTTATGTTTGGGGAGGCTTTACTAATAGGGAGAATGTACAAATAAGAGAAAAATTATTTTATCTAAGTTATAGGACAAATATAATAGAAAATGGGACACCAAGAAAAGGGAAACTATGTGGGATAGATGATCCGAACTCGTAACCAAATAGTACTTGGTTTAGCGGAAATGAAATATTAAGGTTAGGGTTCAATTTTCATTAGGGGCACTTTGAAGTTAGGGTTTTCCTTACCTTTCCTCTCTATTTTTAAGTGTGTGGCACATTAGGATTTGAGCGGGTCGGGCCGCTTCTTCTTATCAAAAAATAAATAAAACATTAGATGATATTATAACGAAGTTTTAAAAGTATTATTTAATTAACTTTTTATTGAGTTTAATACATAAAATACATATTGGTGGGGTATATCATAGGGTTTGGTGGGTGCATACAACAACAACAACAACAACAACTAGCCTTTATTCCCAAAGTGATTTGGTGGGTGCATGAGATTATTAATTAATTATATGTGAGATCCATTAATATTAAATAATAATACTCCCTCCGTAACAGATTACTTGCAACGATTAGACATTTTCTACTCACACTTTATGTCAAAGCGTTACGGAGGAAGTATTTTTATTATACTATCATGCCAGTTATAGAAGTGTATCAACTAATGTGACACGATGAATAAAGGAAGTGTATCATCTAATATGGGACGGAGGTGTACTTCCCTATGTTGCCGAAAATGATTCTTTTTGGTTTTCTTGTACTTTTTGGTTATTGATTTAGCCACTTTAAAAATGATACGGATACATATTTACATTGGTAAAATGGACTTAAGACTTAAGACAATCTGTCTGGTCTCTCCGATGAGAAATGTTATTTTTAAATCCAAGTTTCCCGGGTTTCCACCAAATTGGACCAGTTATATTTACTCAATATTTTATGCGACAGGCCTTTAAGGCCAGTAGTTTTTTTTCTCAATATATGATGGAAAGATCATTAAAATATGATTTATCAACTATTATATGTAGTGCGTATGTCTATGTTGATTTTAGTTGAATACTAATATATTCAACTCATTATATCCTAATGTGCATCTTATAACTTTTATTATTATATTTTTATTATATACTCTTTCTGTCTCATATTAGTTACAACAGTTTGACTTTTTACTATTCATATGCCTCACTTTGACTGCTATTTTAACTAACATATAAAAACCAAATGGTAGTAAATAAGATGTTCTTAGATTAATCTTAATGTATAATTATGACTTATCAATTTTTCATAACTTTTACTAATGGTTAGTTAGATATATTTATGGTCAAAGTTGTGTATTAGCTAGTGTGTCAGTCTAATTGTTGCAACTAATATGGGACGGGAGTAGTATATATTACTTTATCTATAGTCCAACTAGTCTAATTCGGGTTTTGGAAGGATTCGGCCTTGTTTTGATGATTAATCGCCCCGGTCTGCGATCCTTGAATTCTTTATGTTCAATTTTACCTAATATGATCAAATATTTTCAGTCCAATTCTAAGTTAGTGACCACTTCAAATATCCATTAACAAAGGTAAACTTGAGGACGTTGTGTTGAATTTTACAAAGTTTTTTATAATGTAAAAATTAAAGAAATGGCATTACCTAGAAAACTCTTTTTCACAAATTACAGGTATAGCGGTTGTATGTTCGCCAACAAGTGTATTAGATTTTGTAAACCCTGGTTTTGATGATGACAAACAACCGAAGGAACAAATAAAATAATTGTATTCATTAGTTGTTGATGACTTCAAGGTGTCGATGTATTCGAGCAAGGAGGATACCAAGTCAATAATATTTCAAGTGAATAGATTAAAATATGAAGACTGAATGATGATGTTGAAAGAAGTTGATATTGGAGAAACATGGAGCCATGGAGACAAATTGTTGTAACTTAGTTGCTATTAATGAACGAGTACATACCGGCGAGAAGCAAAGGCTAAAGAAAAGGAGTAATTATATGTTCCTTTTTAAGGAACAAACAAACTAACTCTAAGATTAAACCTGAAAGGAACTGATAATTACTCTTAGGAACTTGTGAAAAATACACGTAGCAATCAAACAATATGCAATATCTATTTTATACAAGTGAAAATGTGTAAACCAAAATTATTAGTTTTACTTCCCTAAAAACAATTTGAGTTAAAATTAGGAGTATTAACAAATGTAGTATTGATTTTTCTTTTGAGAAAACCTTTTCAAGATATTTTCTAGATGAATTTCAGTCAAAATGATTCTATTTTAATACTCGTTCAAAATGGTTAACATGTTCTAGTTACAATAACTTTACTAAATACACATTATAGGTGAACGTGGAGTAAGTGGGGTTAGCGAATCTTATTCCTCAAGTAAGGAACTTAGTGGACATAATGGAGTAATGTACGTGGATCAACTAACAAACATTTTTTATTAAGTTTACTAAGTTAAAGATAACTATAAGTGTGGCTGACTAAGTGAATAATTGCATTAGTAGGTCTTAAGTATTAATGCCTTCATACTACATAGAGGAGGGAGGGGGCCAGTGGGGGCCATGGCCTCCCCCATGGTCCATTAAAAAATTATTATTTAAGCCTATATCTTATATTAAAAGAAAAAAGAAAAAAAAAGTGAAAAAGTGGTTGATTGCCAGCGGCGCGCTTCGACGCTACAAATCCCTATCAATTCTGAATTATAACCAAAAGCAATTCACCAATTTGCTTTCTCAATTCTCATCCCAAGGCACCAAGTAGCAGACCCTTTTTGTTGATTTTGGTAAAAGTCTATAAGAATCCCAATACCAATCAGGCATTCACGTTTTACTATTTTAGCAATTGTCTTTTATCATCAATACAAGCAGGTAACTTTCCACTTACTCTATGCTTATCTATTAAAATTTATAGTTTTTAAAGTTTTACAATTTATTATGGTAATTTTATCTTATATACTTCCTCCGTTTCTTTTTAACTGCAACGATTTGACATAAAGTAGAGAAAAAAAATGTCCAATCGTTGCAGTTAAAAAGAAACGGAGGAAGTATTATAGTTCATTTGAATTAGTTTTACCTAGTTGATTTCATGAATTAGTTGTTTTTTTTAGTTTACTTCATAAATTTATATTGCTTGGTATCATTCATGATAATTATTTCGTATCTTGTTCCACATCTTGGCGACTATGACTTGACTTAGTTGTCTAATTGATAACCAATATTTTCATTCTGATAAAAATTATACCCTTAACTGCTATACCTTAGTGATTTTGTTAATAAATCGTATTATTCTTTCTAGGCCAGATATCATATATGAAGAGGAAAATAATTAACTCTTATTTTGCAAAAGTAAATCCTACAGTCCGATTGGATGATAACACACATCTTAATGAGGATAACACAAGTCCTAATGAGGATAATACAAATCCTAATGAAGCCACTCAACTGACAATTGATGTCAATATTGGTACTTCTAGTCAAATTTCCAACGAACAAGGTTCACTACACACAAGAGTTGAATCTACAATTAGTGTTGGTAACACCCTTTTAACGCGTGATCCAGCTTTACAAAAGCCAACTAGTAGTTATTCTTCAGAAGAGCAAAAAAGCATTGCTCAGGGCGTACGTCACGTATGGGCCATATCAAATTTCTCTACCTAATTTCCCCTCTTCAGGTAAGGCTGATCATCAACGTCAATTCCAAGCTAGTTGGTTTGAGAAATTTCATTGGCTAGAATATTCTCCTAGTACCCATGTTGCTTATTGTTTCCCATGTTTTCTTTTTCCAAAGGACCATTTAGGAAAAAGCGGGTCAGATGTTTTCACGGCACAAGGATTTAAAAATTGGAAAACATTTGGTGGAAAAGAGTGTTCTTTTAGAGCTCATGTTGGAAAAGACACTAACTCTGCCCATGGGTATTCAGTTTTATGTTGGAATAATATCGGAATCTAAAAGGGCACATTGACTATTCATATGAAAACGCAACTCCAAAAACAGATTGAAGATAATCTTACAAGGATTAAAGCTTCAATAGATGTAGTACGGTGGCTTACATTTCAAAATTGTGCATTTAGAGGGCATGATGAAACTAAAAGTTCAAAAAATCAGGGAAACTTTTTAGAGATAGATGCTAAAACTTTAGCATTGTATAGCAAGGAAGTGAATGATGTTGTGCTTGACAATGCCCCACAAAATGCAAAATATACTTCCCCCTGACATTCAGAAAGAGATTCTACATGTCTTTGCTCAAAATGTGCAAAAAGAAATCCGTAGGGAAATCGGTGAATCAAAATTTTGCATAATTGTTGATGAATCTCGAGACATTTCTAAAAGAGAACAAATGGCTATTGTGATAAGATTTGTTGATGAATATGGATTCTTGCGTGAGAGGTTTTTGGAGCTAGTACATGTCAAGTATACAACATCCCAGACTCTTAAGGAAGAGATTTCTACAGTTTTGTCTAATCATGAGTTGAGCATTCAAAACCTAAGAGGACAAGGTTATGATGGAGCTAGTAATATGAGGGGAGAATGGAATGGTTTACAAGCTTTGTTTTTGAAAGATTGTCGTTATGCATATTATGTGCATTGTTTAGCACATCAATTACAACTAGCTCTTATTGCTACCACAAGAGAAGTAGCTGAGGTTCATGATTTTTTCAAATATTTAGTTTTTATAGTTAACACTGTTAGTTCTTCCTCTAAGTGTCATGATGAATTACAGGAGAAACAGGTTGCAGAGTTGGAGAATTTAATTGAAATTGAAGAGGTTGAGACGGGAAAAGGATTGAATCAAATTGGGACTTTACAACGTCCTGGGGATACTAGATGGAGTTCTCATTATAAGTCTATTTGCATTGTCATAAGAATGTTCAATGCAACTCGTATAGTCCTTGAGAAGATAGCCATTGATCGTCGAGCAACATACTTTCAACGAGGGGATGCTAAATCTGCTCTTAAAAAGTTATTGTCATTTGATTTTGTATTTAATTAACATTTGATGGAAGAACTTATGAGACGTACAGACGGACTTTGTCGAGCTTTGCAGCACAAGTCACAAGACATTTTAAATGCTATGCATTTAGTTGGTGGAACAAAGTCTTTGATTCAAAAGTTTAGAGATGATGGTTGGGAAGGTCTTCTACAAAAGGTAAACACTTTTTGTAGTAGCCATGACACTCAAGTTCTAGATATGAATGCTTCTTATTATGAGACTATTCGATCTCGGCGCAACAAAGATGTTATAACTATTGAGCATCATTATCGGGTCAATGTGTTTACTGCAGCCATAGACCAACAGTTACAAGAACTCAATAGCAGATTTAGTGAGCAAACAACCGAGTTACTTATCTTAGGTGCATATTTGAATCCTATTGATGGTTATAAAGACTTCAATGTGGAAAACATATGTCTTCTTGCAGAGAAATACTATCCACAAGACTTTTCTGAATAAGAGATATCTGATTTGAAGAATGAACTTGATCAATTCTACTATGATATACCTAATCACCCAGATATGAGAAGTCTTGGTACCATAGCTGATTTGTGTAGAAGTTTGGTGGAGAAAAGAAAATATGCTATGTATTCTTTGGTTGATAGATTGATTCGACTAGTTTTGACCCTTCCTGTCAGCACAACAACAACAGAAGAGCTTTTTTGGCTATGAAAATTGTCAAGAGTGTCCTTCAAAACAAGATGGAAGATGACTTTCTTTCGAATTACTTGCTTGTTTATATTGAGAAGGAGATTGCTACCAAGTTTAAAATGGATTCAATCATTGATGGTTTTTATTTTATGAAAAATAGGAGAGTTCAACTTAAGTGATGAAGATAGATCCCTTATTCAAAGCGTATTTTGAGAGATATTTTTATAGTTTAGTTAATATGGACTATGTTCCTTTGTTATTAATAAAATGTTGCGGACATCCCTTTTATTACTAAGAACATATATTGTTTTTTGTCATGGTGATTTTTATAGTTTCACGAATTCGGCCCCCTTCATTATTTTATTCTGGCTTCGCCCCTGACTACATTAAAGCCTTTTGTTCTTTTGCTTTATTGACTCATTCCCTTAAGTTTCAATATTGTGCTTTTGGTTTTAAGGTAAAGGGATTTGATTATTTAATTGAAGTCCTTATTGTTTAATAGCTCTGAGTGAAGCAAGAGAAAGTCAAAGAAATTTTTCATGAAGTTTAGAGAAACACCAATTAAGGGAACTGCTACACGAGAACTTGAGTTTGCAGAGGAACTCAAAGCGTGATCCTTCGAGAGATTAGGTTGTACAGAGATGTTTGACCTTTTTTTCGTGAAAGTGTTTGAGTTAAAGTTCTTAGTGGTTAAGGCCATTTTTTCATATTGGGTTCATAAAGTTTTTCCTCATACAAATTTCTTCTTTTCATTGAATTTGTTTTATTGCTTTACTTTAAATTCCGCAAAAAAGTTGTTCATATTCCCAACATACTATTCACCCCATCTTGTAGTGTTCTTAGAGAAACAACAAGTGGTATCAGAGCAAGAATTTACAAAGTACGGGGAACCCTATTCAGAATTAGTGGACGACTAAACACCGCCCTGAATACTTTCGGTAACGCCCTAATACGTATTTAATTTTAAAATTTTTATACACTATTTTTTCCCTCTTCCTAACCTTCTCATTCTCTCTCCTCACCATCATTCCTCACTCTCACACTCACTCTCACCCTCACCCTCACCCTCACCCATTGGCGGAGCCAGCTAGTGCATGGGGGGGGGGTACAAAGTATCCCCAATAAGAAAAAAAATTCAGCAAAAAAAAATTAAAAAAGCTAACGGCAGGGATCAGGGAGTGTATGCTTCCTCTAGGCTCTAACTTCTCCACATTTCCAAGAAAACATACTAACTTTTCCCCTAGCTCAACTTTACTTTATCTGACATTACCCTATACCCTTTATTTGGCTCTTCTTTTACTTCCTTCCTCTGACTTTCATTTCAAATAAGCTTTCCATTTGCTTCATAATCAAGAACACCAAGTATTAAATGATTTTCTTGTCGTCCACTCCATGAAAAGGTAGAGGAGAAAGAAGAAATTGTAGAAGAACCATGGTGGTAATTTCTTAGAAGTGAAATTAACAAAAAGTAAACCTTTACCTAGAAATAAAACATGTGGGAAAGAGGATGGAGTGTGAAAAATTTACAGAGAAGAAAAGGAAAGGAGGATATAGGAAATAGAAAGGAGTCACAGAAGAAAATAGAAACGAAAAGAAAAGAAAAAGGGAGAGGAGAGAGAAAAAGATATTGAGAGGAAAGACTGTACATGTCAAACCAAAGTGTAAAACATCATAAAATAGTTTCAACTATTCTGTTTTAGTTTTACTAATACTGTGCATATTTCAAATGGTGTTTGTTTATTTTTTGAAGAAAAATGCGGAAACCAAGCAAATAATAACTATATTAAATACAACTTCTAATTCCGTTTTGTTTGTAAGTTTTGGTTTTGCAATTAAAAATTTAAGATAAGAGTACAAAATAAACTTAGGCTTGTAAACTTAATTGGTTGTGAATTTTTCATATACTAGAATGTAGAAATAATGAGTGATACTCCTAGATAAAAAAAAATCAAGAGGAGAACAACTAGAAGACAAAATGACTTGGCTTGTAATTTTTTTCATAAGACCTTTTTTTAATTAATCATGTATATCCTGGCTCCGCCACTGCCCTCACCCTCACTAACCACTCGCCGATAAAGGGGCGGTCAAGGGGCCGGTGCTCGGTGAGAAGGGGCGGTCCAAGGGCCGAAATTTTCTAGCTGGAAATTTCGGGCTGTTTTTTGGTCGTCGAAAAGGGGAATTCCGGGCTCTTGTTTTACTCGCCGAAAAGGAGAAGATACCGTCGGAATCTGGGTGTCGCCAAAATGTGGGTCTTAGTCGCCGCACGAAAAGGGGGGGTTTCCGTTCGATTTGGCCTAATTTTGGGCAAAGGAGTCGCCGGACGCCGCACTTCGTCGAAAAGTTCACTTACTTCGCCAGAAACTAAGGTAACTTTTTTTAAAAAATAATCGGCCTTGTGTAGCACAAGGTTCGCCTCATATGGGTGTTTATTTTGTTTTTCGCTATAAAAAAATTATATGTTAATTTTTTATGTTTAATTAAATCTAATATTAATTTATTGATAATATTAGAAATGTTATGATATTAATTTAATTATATTGTGATGTAATTTTGTGAAGGAATTTGTTATGTTTAATTAAATGAAATATTAAATTAATAATTTTGTGGTATTGTTGAATTATTAAATAAATATTATGATAATTTGTCATGTTATATTAATTATATGTTGAGTTATGAAGATAAACATGATATTCTTTCATGTATATGCTTGGAAATTTCTCTAGTACAAATTTATTATTAAGTTTCTTTAATACAAATAGCTTCTTTAGGTAAAATTTATATTATTTTGTTGAGAATTAGCTTCTTTATGTAAAATTCATAAATAATTAAAAAATAATATGATGCTAAATAATTATATGATGCATATTAGCTTAGGTAAAAAATTCTGTATTAATTATTGAAATTAACGTAACATATCCAATGCATATTTAGCGTAAGTTTATATGATGCATATTTAGCATAAGTTTATACAATGAATATTATGCTTAACTTAATAAATATTTTATACGATGCATATTATAGTTAACTTAATCGGTTTAATTTAAACTATTTAATAAAGTAATTTAAAAGAAAATTTTTCATGATCAATAGAATATTAATTTAATGATAATATTAGAACTGTTATGAAATTATTTGGATTATTATTGAAACATATTACTTGAATAATGTGTTTAAATGCTACATTTTTTTATAGTTTTTCGTTCATACAAGTAGAATTCGTGTTTTGATTTATATTAATTTTTTAGAAAAAATTGATTTAATATGTTAATAATTTTATATAAAAGGACTTATTAACATGGCCATAGGAAAAGGGAAAGAGATATGTTTGCCCCATGATGAATCTGGAATGCCTCATTTGCATCAGAGACGATGCACTGCTTCTTCTAGGAGGAATAGAGACGTTAGGCCATCATCTACTCTTGCTTTGCCTGTCCCCAACACGGGACAATGGGTGCCTCACTCACCTTGGCAGGACCAAGAGGGGGCAGCTTCTACTGACGGAGAGGACTTGGTTCACATCCCGGCTCACATCCCGACTCATATCCCGACTCGCATCCCGGCTGACATCCCGACCCATATCCCCCACGAACCATCTTCTAGAGGCTGTGCTTTGGTAGTTCCTACATCTGGAGGTCGACGTCGTGCTGGCGACGGGAGATTTGCATGTTCTTCTAGTGCCTCATGCTCTACAGACGCGTCTAGTGGTAGGAGTAAGAGAGGGTCGGAGGAGGATAGTTCATGGAAGGTGAATTAGTCGATGCCTGGTGGTCCCATCGACGACTCCATGCTACCGAGTTACTGAGGACATGTTGCTGCACGCATATGGGCTGGACAGTATAGAGGGGTTTTGAATTGCGTGAACCGTTATAGTTGTGTGAAGCTTATAGAGTGGTACGTGGGCATGAGTGACCCAGTTAGGGAGTTGGTTGATGACAGTGGATTGTCTCATTTGCATGATATCATGTTTGAGAAGTTGGATATACCGTTTATATCGGCTTTTGTTGAGAGGTGGCAGCCGGATACAAACAATTTTCACTTACCGTGTGGTGAGATGACGATCATGTTGCACGACGTTGAGGCCATTCTTCGTATTCCAGCTGATGGAAAGCTTGTCGGGGATACGGCACATGGGACGACTTGAAGACTAGAGCCTCAGAGTTGTTTGGGATGGAGAAGCAGAGCTTATTGAACCAGGCCAGCATTGGAAGGGCGGGGGAATTTTTACAGATAGACTCATTACCAGATTTGCTGACGAGGAGCTTCCTATCACGTGTCAGGCTCAGGGTTTCCTCCTCACTCTTCTTGGTTCCACTCTTTTTGTTGACAAGAGTGGCAGCAGAATCCACCCCGTCACTCTTCCATTCTTGGAGTCATTTGAGGAGATATCTACTTATGCTTAGGGCACAGCTGCTTTGGCCTACCTTTACCGACAGCTTGGTAAAGCGAGTCGTGCTGATACTCTTATGATTTCTGGTTGCTTGACGTTGTTACAGTCATAGATTTATGAGTACTTTCCACAGTTTCGCCTAAACCGTATTAGGAAGAGTATTGAGATGGGTACTGCACGGGCATTGGCTTGGGAAGATATCGCCGTACCGGGCAAAAGGGAAGAACGATTGCTCATTTACCGTAGACTGCTAGATTCTATTACCGCTTGTCAGGTATATATTATTAAATGGTTTATGATTTACTTGAACTTCACTTGCGTGCTAACTGTTTTTTCCCTGAAGGTCGATTGGTTACCGTATGGTACAAAGTTCTTTTTCATTGGTCCAGGACCTAGTACCATGGTCCTATCCGTTGTTTTGATATTGTTGAGCCGTAAATGCCAGATCGCTCCCTGCGTCAGTTTGGTTTTGTTCAGGTTGTGCCTAACCTGATTATAAGGCCGGACATTAGTGCATATCGCCTAGCAGATGGAGAGAAGTACAAGGTTGAATGGACTTCTATTGGGATGGAGAATGTATGGAGGAGCTTCCCACGCACTTCTTCTCTTAATTTAACCTGCTAAACCGTCGCCAGAGAACCCTCGGCATGCAGTGTAGAGCATTTGTAGTGTTATGATGCCTTTTCCCATCCGTTCATTATTAACCTAACATTGGAGACGAGTGACAGTGGTGATCGTGTCATTGATCATCTTACAACAGCGCCTGATTGGGTAATTATTTATTTTACTATTTGTATTTTTTGTTTTTTCATATTTCTCAACTCAACACGTATTAATTAGATACCTTTTTCTTAATTTCATATTCTAAGACAAATGTCATTTGTGGTGGAGCACTTACCAGGATGTGATATATCCATTGTAGAGCCACCAGAGGCGAGGGAAATCTTGAGGCAATGTTTGCAATACAACGACTATTGGAATCAAATCCGTGGCAACAAGGCACCCTATCAGCCCCCTCCCCCGCCATAGATTAGAGTATTGTTGATTTGTTAGTCTATTACTGTTGAACTATTATTGTACTATTATTGAACTTCTAGTTGTTTTCCATGGATAATTCTAGTTATATTGTAGTGTTTGGTATTGCAACTAAATGGTGGTATTGGTATATTAGTGAAATATTGAAGTCTTTCATATTCCAACCTAATTAAAAAGAAAAATTGAGAAGCATAGAATAAAAGTTAACTATTTCATAATAAGGCAAAAGTTACACATTATAGTAGCTCCTCCATGCATCAATTTTATCAGTATAACGGTCCTCCCAACCTATGACACTATCAGGATTATTAACAAACCAAGCTTGGGCAATAGGAGGAATCGGACAATTAGGGCTCAAAACAAGCCGAATGAAGTGGGAAATGTCCCATCCCAAGTGAACCATGACTAACTCACCATCAAGACGATCACTACCAGGATTTGCAGTCATCGGAGGAACGGTGGTACATCCCAAAACGCAACCCCCATCTAATATAGTGTAGAATATGATCGTGCAATTGTAGAAATTGGCAACTGGAAAGAGATCAGCAACCACCTCAAACCAGAGTTCCCTATTGCACGGACCCACATAGTGACATAGACGAATTCTAGCTAGTTCCACCTGGTGACGTCCTCCATAGATCTGCTCATAAATCTGACCATGGGATATGACATTGTACATAGTTTTTCGCACAAGAGGCCAACGGTTTTGGCCTCCACAAAAAGCATGTGCAATACATCTAAAACCACAGTTTCCATCGAACTGAACATCAATCCAACTAGCAATATGAGGAATAATAATTTCGGGAACCAAATCAGAATAAGGGAAAAGAGTTTCCATCCCAGCTAACGAAGGGGCACATGAATCTGTTGATTAAACAAATAAACAAGTAGTTGAAAACACTGACAAGAACAACAAATGCTGGACATAAATAAATTGACATTACTATCATACCTGGTTCTGAATAACCTTGACTCGACTCTGTCAAAGTAGTCTGAGACCACCTAGGTGCTGATCGGGACCTTGAGCGACCTTGATTTTGTCGTTGCACATGCTCAAAGTAGCTTGGATCACGTCTAGTAGATGAGGATCCGCGCGGCCTACCCCTACTAGAAGTGTGAATCTCCGGTTCTTCAAAGCCCGCATTCTCGGGATGTAATTGCTCTACAATCATATTTGCGATTCTCTGTTGAATTGTTGGATCACATTCACTCACCTCCGCAAATAGACCATGTAAGTATTCAACATCTTGATCACATTGACTATCAAATTCAGCAGTGTCCACAGCATCCCCAATAGTCAACGTCGTATACAAAGGGTGAATCTCCTGTAAGTAAATGCCTCTATCCTGTTCGATTACCCGTTGTATAGAACATGCACATGGAATGTTATGAGTATATAGGTAAACACATCGACAATGATTTTCAACTAGGTCCCCCATTTTCAATCTACGTGAATTTTCTTTTGTTAATAAATCAAGACCGTAATGTGATACTCATCCGACGAGATGCTGGAATGGTTGTATCATATGCTTTCTTCCAATTTTGCATCTTGATTTCTCAAGACTATCCATGATCTTAATCACTTGGCTATCGATGAACACATTAACCCGCCTCCAAACCATATCCAAAGACCTAGTCGAACTCTGCAACCAAGATTTAAGAGCTGAATGACAACTTTCAACCGTACATGTCATGGTATTACCGAAATGGAGCACATCATTAGTCCATGCTTCAACAAATTTCATCTTGTGTGGATTCAGCCAGGTCGATTCAACATAGTTTATTACAGCTGGACGCCAACTCCAAGAATATCTCATCTCAATCACAGCCCTTTCATATGCATCTACATCTTTTGCGCGCATGACCTTTTTCCAAACCCCATTCTTTAACGACTCACCAAGAGCCTTGTGTTGTTACATAGCTTCGCTACATGTGCCTCCATATCTCGATTTATGTGCCAAAAGTACAAAGAAGATAAGCAGAATCAGGTAAGACGGCGCGAATGGGTCCTATCAAACCCATCTCAAGATCAGTTAAAATAGTTGTAGGACTAACGCCCACGCCGATCAAGTTAGCTAAGCAGTTCAGAACCATGTATAACTATCAGCTATCTCATACCTCACAACGGCATAAGAAACAAGGAAGTTATGATTACAAGGCGAGACACCAACTATTTCAATGAATGGCATCCTGTACCAGTTTGTCTTGTATGTGGAATCAATACCGATAACCCAAGGATAAGTACGAATCAACTTACATCATTCTGGATGTGCCATGAATGCATGTGTGAGAACTTTATCGGCATCATCCGTTGTCCACGAGACGTATTTCATAGATCTTTCGAGGTGCAAAAATTGTTCAACTGATGATCGACCGTCATTTTGTTCCATCTTGTAAAAGTACCTTTCATTGTAAATATGTTTGATGGTACAATGACACTTGGGAAATTGATCGATAACCGCCCTATGTATGTTACTTGGTTTGGTTTGGGCATTTGTCCACCTTCGTACTAGTGCCTTCGCCTCTTCAGATAGACCACTCCTACGTCTATGACCCTCTACATACACCACAAAAGCATGGTTAGGAAAACCACAATCATTTTTCATTTTGTTAATAAACCACCTTCCAATTTCCATATTCTCCTGTATAAAAATCTGGAAGGACAACCACAATACTGCGTGGACGTATTAGGATGTGTAATGCCCCGAAAACGGGTGCCTTAATTAATCATCATTAATTATAACTAATCACAAGATTTGCGGAAGCGTTTCCTTAAACTTGTGGTTTATGGCCCACCAATAATATAATATTCTTAAAAAAGCTTAATATCTCATAATTACAACTAAGACCTTAAATACTTGCTTCATCTCATTTCTTGAAATCCCCTTTTATCAGATTCATTCTGGTTGTTGGACAGTATTTCAGCTGGTGGGACGTCTCCCACAATGGGCCAGTGCCCCAGTAAAAGAGCCAGTGCTCATCAGTAATAACAGTAGCGGGCTAGTGCCCCAGTAATAACAGTAGCGGGCCAGTGCCCCAGTAACAGTAAACAGCTCGGTACGCGCACGACCATCAGTCAGGATATATACAGCTAACAAACCAGTTCTTTCACTTGAACTTATCATGTTTCATAACTTTTAATATCCATCAGTGATATTCAGTATACTTTAATCATTCAGCTCAGCTCTACCTCTATATAGGTAGTAAAATCATATCGTAAACAACATTCAGTATTCATAAGTTTTCATAAGGCGTACACTAAACCTTTGAAACCATTCGTAATGACGATCTTGGTTCAGAAAGCATTCATACGTACCGTTATTCATAAAGCATAACGTCATCCCATGACTCATAAGATAACATACTTAATCCATAATCATACGACACTTATTACTTTGCTTATAATATTTTATAACGTATTCCCAGACACTAAATTGGCTTTACAGAAGCTCATATATTTCATAATAACTGTAAATGGACAACAACACCTCATATATCACACTGAACATGGATTCTGACTTAAGATTACTTTTAATAAGTCACAGAGGTAGAAATCATAGGTCATAAGTTTATCATGGAAATACTAAATATATGTATCCATAAATCATATAAGCATGTAACTCATGGATAACAGCATGAAATAACATACTTTATTTAATACATATGAGTCATGACTCTTGAGTCTTGTAATAAAAGTATTAATTATATATATATTTACGAAATCACATAAACATGTATCACGTAACTCAGAACCGACATTCTTTACATAAATATTAAATAATCATGTGAACAATAATTCGATCAATAACTCATATTGACATCGAGTTTCATATAAACATGGATAAAGCCGTAAAATCATACTTTCACTTAAACAGATACTTTCAGACATATTAATGATGAAATATACTTTTACTCACATAAGCATGAATCATGGATTGATCGTAACTATAAATTAATAGTAATTTACATCTACATGCTTTTACTCGAAAAAACATATAACATGATCATATTTCATAAATTATTACTTAAACATACGATGGTCATTTAACTTGTATCATTCACATTTAAAAGAAATTCATACTATATAAATATAAATTCAATAAACTTTAAATAAACTCTAGGTAATATCATGAATCTAATTTAAATAACATAAATCCCATTATCATAGTACAAAGGTTCATATAATTGCATTTTAACATACGGGCATGTAGTCTAATGCTGGACATAAAGGTTACCTTAACCGCTCAAATCCATAATACCGTCATAACTCCAAGTACGCCATCCATACACCTTTCGAATTCCCACATTCCGTTTATCGCCCCATAAACATCAATAAAATATCAATTAGAATCCACTCAACTAATCACGACTTTTCCTTAATGACCCGTTTTCGGAAATCTTTATTTAAAACCTCATTATTCTTAAAACTCAATATATATTTGAAATGGCATTTTCATATATAATTAATAATAATTTCATAAACTGATTTTTCTAAAATGATTTATAACACTAATTGGACTATTAATAAACAAATGGTTAGATGGGCTTTACGGCCTTGTTTGGCAATGAGAGGTTTGGAGTGTTTTGAGAGTTTTGGACCCCAAATAGAGTTTTTGACTAGTCAAAACTCTATTTGGGGTGTTTGGTAAAATAGTTGATTTGATAGAGTTTTTGGGGCCAAAACTCTAAACTAAAAAACGCTGGGAAACCCAACGTTTTCTACAGAGGATTGAAATATGACATTCCTACCCATTAAACTCCTCACTTCTTTTATCACTCTTAACCCTAAAAATACCCACTGCTTCATTTTCCCTTACTTCTCCTTACTTCCCTCTTATCAGATCTGAAATTTCTTGGTGAATTCTTGATGTATCTTCAAAGAGGTTAGTGATATTTTGCTAATTACTTGTTATTAATTGTATTAATTTTTGAATTTTCTCTATTTACTCATTCAAAATCGTCACTTTTGCATATGATTGATGTCTAGTTTAATTTGCATTTTGGATTGTGAGTTTTTTTTAGTGGAGAATAATTATCAAGAAATTTGGTGGATTATGAGTTTTTTTGGTGGGTTGAATTTTAGAATAATTATGCACTTGGAATAAAATTTTCTTGTCTAGCTGTGATTGCTGGTAAATTGGCGCGATTACACTTGAAAATGGCAGCAATCCACCAAATTGATAAGATTCCTTTTCTAGCACTACAAGTACCACTAGCTGTAGCTCATACCAAATTTCTTCTGTTTTACTTCTTCAGCAATAGATAACCGTTTGCCATCATTGAATTTTGGTCAGCTCACATGTGAGATATAGTTGATGTTTGGCATTTGGAGTTATACTCACATAATTGTTCTCTGTTTCATTGGATTTCATTACAAAGTTTGTAGCTTTAATGGTTGTTGCTATTAGTTTCTTACACTTATTCATTGCCTTTGTCCCAAAAGTTCACAGCAACATTACATGCCTCTGTTTCATGTTTAAATATAGGCATTCACTAGTTCAGATAGTCAAAGTATATAGCTAATATTGTGAGCTTAGCAATGAAAGTAAATCAATCTTAACAACCAACTTCACAGCAAGATCAATCTTAATATACCTATTCACTCTTAATTTATTGATTGCTTAATTAAAAATACCATTCATTCTTAATTTTGATGAATGTGGTTGTTTGCACTTGTTGTCTATAAAGATGGAAGACAAATTAATTATGTAAAAAATTTCTTTTATTAATGATAGAAGATGACCTCAAACAACAAGAGGGACAATGAGGAAGGTGAGGCTTCGGTGAGAGATGTGGGTCGGGCTAGTTGGAGTAAGGAAACTTTACTCATATTCTGTGATCTGTGTATCGAATATGCCGAAAAGAGTAAGGGGAAACGAGGTGCTACAATTTCACAAAGAATGCCATGGAAAGTGCTTGAGGTGGAGTTTAGGAAAAAAACTAATTTGGCGTATGACAAGAACCAACTGAAAAACAAGTGGGATTGGATGAGAAATCGTTGGAGCCTTTGGAAAGCACTTAAAGGGAAAGAAACTGGGTTAGGTTGGGATCATGAAAAGGGTACAATAAGTGCTAGTGAAGAGTGGTGGAAGAAAAAAATTGAGGTCAGCTTATACATACCCACTTGTTTTTACATTATCCAAACAAATTAATTAACTTCCTTATTATCTAATTTCATTCATCTCTTTAATAGGAAAACGTGCATTTTAGAGCTTTTCAATATGAAGGTATTGAGCCCGAACTTGAGTACAAGATGGAACAACTCTTTGGAGGTTCGGTTGCTCAAGGGGGCAAAAGTTTACTCCTGTTCAACGCCCAAAAGAATTAGTTTATATCCCTTCTATGAAACATATCTACTCTTCACCCTTTGATGATACCAATGTTGGTAATGTAATGGCTGACTATGAAGATGTAATGAGTGACAATGGTGATTTAAATCATAACCAAACTAACATGGAATGGCAGGAAGTTTGGAATGATTCAACTCCACTTCCTTCCCCTTCTCCACAATCAACAGAACACGTAGTTAAAGGAAGTAAAAGACGCTCTGAGAATGATGTTGCAGAGAGTTCAAAGAGTTGTCGGACTGAATCTGGTAGTAGAAAGGGAGGGGCTGGACTCCTAATGGAAAAATTGGATGCAATGGTGAAAGTTGTGACTGAGAGGAACACTAAGGAAATGGAATTGATGAGTCTTGAAGCACAAACACTTACTGAATCTTCTCATACACTTGCTGATTCATTGGCAAAACTAGTGTCCATGCCTGATCTCGTACCAGGAAGTCCAGAATTCTTTTTTGCTTGCACCTTGATCGAAGACCCCCAAAAGAGGATACTACTCAATGGCATGCCAGATGATAACTTAAGGCTTCAGTGGATAAAATACCTTGTAAAAGTCAACTTTGACTTTAGTTATTTCAATATCCAAGTTACTGATTAAGAAACAGGAACTTGGTTCCTTCTTTGAACCAAAACGGAAGCAGGAAGGAGAGGAGGAATGAGACAGATTTGGGTGGCGTAGTGGCTGTGGTGGGCTGGGCTGGCGCTTCTGGGTGGCCGGAATATTCCGGCGAGGTTAATGCGTGGTGGCGCTGCGGTGCAGCAGCCAGCAGCGAAGCAGGGGAAGGGGAAACTGGGCAGAAGCGAGAAGACGGGAAGCAGAGGAGGTGGTGCTGCGTGGCTGTAACGCAAAGGGGAAGGTGGTTGGTGGTTCTGTGGAGGTGCGCAAAAGGGTGGCGAGGTGGTGGCACGAGGTGGTGGTGGTTATGAAAGGTTTGATTTCACCTCTTTAATGGTGAAACTTGAAAATGGAGGAATTAAGGAAGAAGAAGGATGCTTGGATTTCTTAGAGAATTAGAAATCAGATTTCTTAATGAGTTTGATTGAAGGATGCTCTATTTATAGAGTTTTGGAGGTGTTCAAGTTCAAATTGAGTTCCTCCTCCTAATGGATAAGCATGAGGAAGATGAAGATGAGGTTGATGATGTTTGTTGTGGGCTAAAATTCGCCCTCACGTGACAAGGAGCGTGCTACAATTATCATTAAACTAACGGACCAGTGGCACGTTGAAGGCACGTGATTCAGGACGTGTGAAGAGCTGAAGACCAAGTCCAAGCTTGGGGAGATACTGGACGCCTAATATTTAGGGGGTAGTTGGGGTAGAATTCTATCCGTTAAGGATCTAGCTAGGTTAATTGACGGCCATGACGCACTTGTGTAATTAGTATAAATATTTAGCTGATCTCATTGTATGACTCACGGCATTTTTTGCTATTAACTACTCACTGCTTTATATTATCATATATTCTTGCTTATTGTTCCTATATAATTTCGACCGAGGTTATTGAATTGTTGGCCTTACAAACTCATCTCGACGAATTTCCCATCCACATTAAATTCGTCCAAAACAATTTGGCGCCCATCGTGGGGCCTACGATTCTGAAATAGCCTCAAATAAACCACATAATCACCATTTTCACAAAAAATCCTCATGGAAAACCAAGCTACCAGCCTCGCTGAAATTAACCAAAGGTTCGACATGATGGCCGGACGACTGGCTGAAATGCACGCCCTGAAAGCACGCGTCTCTGAAATGGACTCCCTGAAAGAAAAGATGTCGATCCTGCAACGTGAGAACGATGCCCTGCGCTCTCAAATCCAATCTGTGGCGTCCATCGCCTCGAATTCAAAATCTGTCTATCGACGTGATACCAGTGAAGTGTCTCGTCGCCTCAGCCTGGAGGAACGCCTTCCATCACCCCCACCTCATCATCTGATTACCACTATTCCTGACGACTATGGCCGCCTGATGTCAGCCGGCTCGCCCATACTAGAACAGGTGGTGGACCTACCACCTCTGCGGCCAAACGTTACTAGGGCCGAGCAAGCGCCCCCTCATAACCCCCGCTGTCACCTTTGAGGTTTCAGACGCGATGACGACCACCCCAATCAGGTCGTCACCGGTGTTCCGTCCAGCAACTACTCCTCCGTCAGCACCCAGAAGATTCAATTCGAACAGAGACATGCTGGTCAGCAACACGCCCGGGCGTTCCGTCACTTTCAGGACGCCTACTCAAAACTTCTCAACCAGCCTTTCGCCAGCAACGCCACCTGTCCCAGAGGCGTACCAACATCTCGAGCAGAAGGTCCAGATGCTGCAGTCCCTCATCAACAAAATTCCAGGCGTCCCGACCCCAATGAAGGAAGCCTTGCCCAACAGCTATGCAGATTCGCCATATTCAGAATGCATCGACGTCGTGGACATCCCCAAAAGGTTCTCCACCCCCACTATGAAGCTTTATGACGGAACGACGGATCCAGACGAGCACATTGCCCAATACAAACAAAGAATGATGACCATTCCTATCCCGCGAGAAATGAGATAAGCTTGTCTCTGCAAAGGCTTCGGGTCCACTCTGTCCGGCCCCGCCCTTCAATTGCTGATCACCCTTCCTAACGGGAGCATTTCCAGTTTTGCTGAGCTCGTTAATATGTTCAATCAACAGTTCGCCAGCAGTCGCAACCTGGAGAAGCAGACCAGCGACTTATACCGAGTCGTCCAGAAGCAGAGTGAGACGCTCAGAGAGTACCTGAACAGGTTCAACAGGGAGAAGGTGTCCATCCCGCGATGTGACATAGCCACTGCCATAGAAGCATTCCGACAAGGACTATTCGGCGATAGCGACCTTTACAGAGATCTAACGAAATATCCTTGTTCTAATTTTGAAGATGTGCAGGCAAAAACGCTAGCTCAGATCAGGTTGGAAGAAGACCTCGACTCGAGAAAGGAATTCTCAAGCTACGACAGATCCAATCGGAAAGCCGCCTTCAACAAACGGCCCGACACCAGATACAAGCCCTATGGACGTGCCAATGACGAAGCACAGGTAGCACTGGTCGACGGCGAGAGCGACAACTGGAAGGAGAGCCCAGACTTGCCACCAAAGATCCAAGAGTACAACTTCTGCGTCGACACGTCCCGTCTAGTCAAGCACTTGATGAACATGGGAGAAGCCGTCAGGTGGCCCGGGAAGTCCAGCAAACCAGGAGACAAAAAAGATCCAACAAAGTGGTGTGACTATCATCAAGACATTGGCCACTTGACCGATGAATGCGTCGCCCTGAGAAGAGAAGTAGCCTACCTGCTCCGCGCAGGGAATCTCAAAGACGTCATGTCTGACAAAGCCAAGAGCACTATGACGAGAGAACAAAATTCTTCTAAACTCAAACCTCCTTCCCCTCCTGTTCCTATTAAAACTGTCAATGTAATAACTGGTGGATCTGATGTTTGTGGTTTAACGTATTCTGCAGCAAAGTGTCACGCCAAGGAGTGCAGCATGGAGAAGCCGATCCTACGGCCAAGAAAAGCGACGTATGACGACCAGCCTATCACGTTTGACGAATCAGACGCAGACGATGTTTCAGACGTCCATCACGACGGACTGGTGATCTCACTGACCATAGGAAACTGCTTGCTTAAAAGGATCCTCATCGACAATGGAAGCTCCGCCAACATCATTACCCTGGACGCCCTGACGGAAATGGGTCTAGGCCTGTACGACATCACCAAAAAGTCCACAGTCCTTGTGGGATTCAGCGGAGAGTCAACCTCCAGGTAAGATTCCTCGTAATTGATTGTAAATCGTCTTATAACGTAATCTTGGGCAGGCCTTGGATACACGACATGCGATCCGTTCCCTCGACCTATCATCAGACGATCAAATTCCCGACGAAATGGGGGACCAAGAAATCAAAGGCGACCAAAAGATAGCTAAGGAGTGTTACAAAGCGACACTAAAGCCCTCCAAGGCGGACGGACAGGTCGCATAGCAATTACAGGATGGCCAACAAGACGACGGTTACAAGCAACCAGAGCCTGAAAAGTTAGACGAAGTCGTCTTGGACCCGGCCAAACCTGAGCAGGTGGTTCACATTGGAGCTGACATACCAGAGGACGTCAGAAAGAAGTTGATAGATTTCCTAAGGGAAAACGCGACGACATGCCAGGTATTTCTCCAGAAGTCATTACGCATAAATTAAATGTTGATCCTACTTGCAAACCAGTCAAACAGAAACGTCGGAAATTCGCTCATGAACGGAAAAAAATAATCGACGACGAAGTCCAAAAACTCCTCGAAACAGGAAAAATACGAGAAGTCCAGTACCCCGATTGGCTAGCCAACGTCGTGGTGGTAAGCAAGAAGAACGGTGAGTGGCGTGTTTGCATTGATTTTACTGACCTTAACAGAGCTTGCCCCAAAGATCCGTTCCCCCTGCCACATATCGACGCGATGGTAGACGCAACAGCCGGGCATGAGATGCTCTCGTTCATGGACGCCTTCAGCGGTTACAACCAAATACTGATGCATCCACAAGACCAGGAGAAAACAGCCTTCGTCACCAGTCGAGGTATTTTTTGTTATAAAGTTATGCCTTTCGGACTAAAAAATGCAGGAGCAACATACCAAAGGTTGGTCAACAAGATGTTCGAAAGACAATTGGGCAAGACAATGGAGGTGTACATAGATGATATGCTGGTTAAGTCGACCAAAGCCGCAGACCATATCGAGCACCTCCGACAATCTTTCGACGTACTGAGGAAACACAACATGAAGCTCAACCCCTCCAAGTGCTCCTTCGGGGTTTCTTCCGGAAAGTTCCTAGGTCACGTCGTGACGCAAAGAGGGATCGAGGCAAGCCCAGACCAGGTCAAGGCCATTGTCAATCTCCAGTCCCCTAAACCCGTCAAAGACGTCCAAAAGCTGACAGGACGAGTTGCCGCACTCAACCGATTCATTTCCCAGTCGTCGGATAAATGTAAGTTGTTTTATGACGTTTTGCGCAAAAATAAACGTTTTGAATGGACAGATAAGCACGAAGACGCATTGGAAAAATTGAAGAAGTACTTGACGCAACCCCCTTTGCTGGTCAAACCTGTCGACGGCGAGCCATTATACCTCTACCTGGCCGTCACTGACACAGCGGTTAGTGCCATCTTGGCCAGAGAGGAAGATGGAGTACAGCATCCCGTCTATTATGTAAGCAAGTCATTACTCAATGCTGAAACGAGGTATTCTCAACTCGAAAAATTGGTTCTGGCACTTATAATAGCTTCTACTAAGTTACGTCCTTATTTCGAGTGTCATAAAATTGTTGTACGTACTAACTATCCCATGAAAACTATCATGAGGAAACCTGACCTTGCAGGAAGAATGACTAAATGGTTCATGCAACTAAGTGTCTACGACATATCTTACGAACCCAGGACCGCCATCAAATCGCAGGCCTTAGCTGATTTCGTCGTAGACTTCTGTCCACAGCTCGAACCAGAAGCGATCAATGAAGTAAAGAAGCTAGACTGCGCGCTGACAGACGGAAAGTGGACCTTGTTCACCGACGGTGCGTCCAACATGCGAGGAACTGGTCTAGGCGTTGTCCTGACATCTCCCCAAGGGGACGTCATCTCCCACTCGGTTAGGTGTGAATTCCAAGCAACTAACAATGAAGCTGAGTACGAGGCACTGATCGTGGGAATGACAACGGCCAAAGACATGGGAGTGAAAGACCTCGAGGTAAATAGTGACTCCTTATTGATAATATGCCAAATTAACGGTTCCTATGCAGCCGAAGACCCACAGATGACGGCATACCTGGAAGTCGTCCAACGACTGACAAAGTACTTCGACAAATGCCAATTCCAACAAGTACCTCGCGTACAGAACTCGCACGCCGACGCTTTAGCCGGATTGGGGGCAGTGATCAAAGATCCATGCATAGCCAAATACCTATTATCCATCTATTGCACACAGCCATAGAAAAATGCGTCTTCCCCATCGACGAGCTAACAACTGACAGCGACAATACAAACAGCTGGACCAAACCTTACAAAGACTGGTTGTTACATGACGTCCTGCCAACCGATAAGAAAGAGGCAAAAGCCTTCAAGGTAAAGGCATCTCGCTTTTTGTGATTGACGATGTTTTGTTCAAAGCGTCTGTTTCAGGACCATACCTACGCTGCCTTGAGCCAAACGAGGCCCAACAAGTGCTGAAGGATATACACGATGGCGTTTGCGGAAATCATTCTGGGGAAGGAGCCTATCTCTCAAAGCCTGACGCCTTGGTTACTACTGGCCGACGATGAAACAAGACTCGACGGAGTACGCCAAGCGATGCAAAGCATGCCAACTACACGCCGCCATCATACACCAGCCATCAGAAGTACTGCATCCCGTTCTCTCGCCATGGCCATTCATGAAGTGGGGGATGGACATAGTAGGCAAGCTACCCCAAGCACCGGGACAACGAGTCTTTATGCTGGCCATGACCGATTACTTCTCCAAATGGGTCGAAGCAGAGCCGTTCAGAACCGTCAAAGACAGGGAGGTAATTTCTTTTATCAAACGTAACATTCTATGCAGGTTTGGAATCCCAAGTGAGATCATATGTGACAACGGGTCCCAATTCATAAGTAAGAAGACGCAAAGGTTTTGCGACCAGTGGAATATCAAATTATACAAGTCGACCCCAAGATACCCTCAATCAAACGGACAGGCAAAATCAAGCAACAAGATTGTCGTCAACAACTTGAAGAAACGACTGAAAAAAGCGAAAGGGAAGTGGGCTGAAGAACTCCCCCTTAATCCTATGGTCAGACAGGACGACCACAAAAAACGCCACTGGACAGACCCCCTTTTTAGTCTAGTATACGCGTGCGAGGTCGTCATACCCCCTGAGGTAAGTATCCCAACAGCTCAGTATGGTTTAATGACGTCTGACTGTAATGACCAGGCACTTAGCCACGACCTAGACACTATCGACGAAATACGCGACATAGCCAAGGTAAGGTTGGCTGCCTATCAACAAAGGGTAGCAAGAAGTTACAATCAGAACGTCAGGATAAGGACGTTCCAGCTAGGAGATTGGGTCTTGCGCAAAGTGTTTCCTAACACCAAGGATCCAAACGACGGGAAACTCGCGCCAAACTAGGAAGGGCCGTATCAGATCAGTAAGATAGTAGGCCAGGGGGCATATGCGCTCATAGACGAGCAAGGTCGCCCCATTCCGCGAAGTTGGAATGCCCATAACCTCAAGCTGTACCATTTCTGAATTTAATCTCTTTGTTTAATTCTTTCTTAATTTCCGTGCTTCGTCTTTTACTTTTTGTTATGTCTTTCCTTTTAATATTCTTTATTTCGACACATACTGACTTGAGCGTCGGAGGGCCGTTGGTCGAAAAACCAACGGCCAGCCCGTCTGTTGACGGTTCGACAGAGACCAACAGGCTATCAATGAAACGTCGCTAACACGACGGACGACACCTACGTAAGTAAAGTTGAGCCCCAGGTATGTTAACTCGACCTTAACACAACTTATGCCCACATTTCTTACGAACGCCTACTGACTTGAGCGTCGGAGGGCCGTTGGTCGAAAAACCAACGACCAGCCCGTTCTTTTTACGACCAACCCTGCAGGAACCAACAATTTGGACGACAAACTATGACGATGAGATGGTTAAATCCGTCGACTAATTCCACGGTATGCCCTTTGTATCCTTTACGAACTACTTTTTATCATACAACCATTACTGACTTGGGCGTCGGAGAAGCCAACGGCTTAGTCCCCCCATTTTTTCTTGTTAAATTCTGTTGGAACAGGAACAGCAAAACACTCGACAACTGCTACGACGTAGTAACAAAGCGTACAAACGACGAACCTCTTCCCCCAGCAGGGAAAGGAAACAAACAAACTACAACAGGCTGCGCAGCACACACGAACGTACGAACGACACACGAAATACATATGAACATACGTGGACACAAACATGTAAAAACACAGCTGTACATAACATGCATAGTCTACCAAACCACCAAACATTGGCAATGTCACAAAAACCAACCAGACAAACCAAACAAAAACAAACATCCAAAACACAAACCATTATCCAAATATCCACATGCCAAACATTATCCAAATAAACCAAGCGGACGTAGCCGCAAAAACTTAACTAGAATTCGAAACAAACCAAACGAAATACTTAATTTTCGCTGTCTTTTCCAGAACCACGACCCAAGTTGCTGCTGCATCGGCCTGCTCGACCACCGGTACTTCAGATGCCGGAGCCGAGTGGACTGCCCCCTCGTCAGCCAAGATTTCCTCCGCATCCATCCCATGAGCAGCGCAAGCAAAGTCCTTTTCAAACGTCGCTATATCCTCGTCGGGCCTCCACTCGACGTGGCGTCCCTCCTTAAACTCTTTCATCAACTCTGCCCTTGCCTTCCATATGTGGAACCCTACTGCGTCCTCCACCTCTATCCTTAACTTCTCCACCTCGTCCTCTAAGTCCTTCGACTTGGCACGTTCAAACTGCAGCTGCTCCGTAGCAATCTGAAGCCGCAGCTGCAGAGACCTCTCCACATCCTTCAGACGCTTAGCTTCAGCCTCTAGGCGAGCAACCTTTTGAATGCCCGCCAAATTGGCCTAAAGACCCTGTTACACGAGGGATATTATTAAACAGGCGTACATAGGCAATTAATAAACAAAACTGAGCAATACATACCCTGAACAAACAAACAGCCTCGTCTGCAAGAACGTCGGACAACGGAGCAGCGTCCCATCCAGCCTGAGCAGCAGGAAACAGGAGCTTCTGGACGTCGGGGAGTGTTTCCCCTCTTCGACGGCGATCCAAAGTCAGCGGGGAGTTCCATTGAGTACTTCCTCTTTCTCGTCGAAGACGACGACGGAGTCGAAGGTACAAGGGGAGGAACGTTAGGAAAACGAGGCGTCGGCACAACGGGAGGACTTCCTCCGACAGGGTTACGAGAGCGACGACGAGCGAGCAACTCCTGAGCAGACAAATTGGCCACGACAGACCTGGTGGTCCTAGTGGTCCCTATCACCAAAAATCATTCCGTCAAGGTATACAACCAATTTCCAAATAACAGAAAAGACGAAATAAAGCCAGATCTTACCGCTTGACATTGGCGATTCCGGTATTGGATCGGTCTTCTTGACTTCAGTCGACGGAGTCGCAGCGGCAGGAGGAGGCACCAGTACTTGGAGGTCGTCCTCGTCGTCTTCTTCCTCTATGTTAATAGGAAAAGTCCTGTCTGCCTCCGGCAACTGCAGGATCCTCTCAGTCACGTCTTGAGACTCCGGACGAGGAGCAAACAACTTTGATTCAAAATCTGCAGATTCACAAAAGTGAGAACGTTAACAAAATAAGAAAACCCGAAAATCGCACGAAAGATTAGCGAGTACCTTTCACGATCCACTCAGACCTAAAAATCTTCCCTTCTTCACCCAAACTCTTCCTTTCTACAAAGAAAAACCTCTCCATCCAACCCCTGTCATTGGCGTCTATTTTGGTGACAAGGGCGGTGCGACCCTTCTTCAGTCTCAAATTGATCCTACCTTTACCCACCGTCTTCACAGAGTAAGAGTAGGCCAGATCTTGCACCAGAATATCAATTTAGGTTTTCATAGATAAGATTTTTAGAGATCTTAAGATGCGCCAGACCTGTGGCATCATCTGACAAACAGCTACCGGCACCGCTTCTAAGAAAGAAGGAACTAAAGAAGAGAAAGGGAACCTATACCCTAAGTTGAAGGGGTACTCGTAAAGAGTAAACCACCCTCTACAGAAAAAATCCGGCCGATGATCAGGCTGGGGCAAACGCATGTTTACCGTCGGAGGAAAGCCGTGGTTTTTCGCTATGTGAAGCAGATCTAAGTCACTCATGTTACAAGGCCTCGAGTTCTTTTCTTCCAGAATCCCTCGAGGGGCGAACTCTTGTTCATCGTCATCCGACGAAGAATATGCCATTGATTTACTCGCTTTTGGCCGACTCATTTTAAACCTAATTTTTCTTGCAGCCAGTTTTTCAGATGTTATTGCAGAGAAAAAGAGAAACGGACGGACGGAGGCAACGAAAGAAAAGCGAAGAGAAGGAGAGAGAAGAGTACCTGGTTCAGCGGATGATGAGGATGAAGAATGATTTGATGTTTCTTTGATTTCTTCCATTTAAACACTCCAACTTCTGGCATTTAATTGGTGCGGTTCCCAAGGCTTCAAATTTCCCTCCTCTTTTTATTTTCTCAACTGTTGCCAAGAGAGGGAAATTGGGGGCAATTGTTGTGGGCTAAAATTCGCCCTCACGTGACAAGGAGCGTGCTACAATTATCATTAAACTAACGGACCAGTGGCACGTTGAAGGCACGTGATTCAGGACGTGTGAAGAGCTGAAGACCAAGTCCAAGCTTGGGGAGATACTGGACGCCTAATATTTAGGGGGTAGTTGGGGTAGAATTCTATCCATTAAGGATCTAGCTAGGTTAATTGACGGCCATGACGCACTTGTGTAATTAGTATAAATACTTAGCTGATCTCATTGTATGACTCACGGCATTTTTTGCTATTAACTACTCACTGCTTTATATTATCATATATTCTTGCTTATTGTTCCTATATAATTTCGACCGAGGTTATTGAATTGTTGGCCTTACAAACTCATCTCGACGAATTGCCCGTCCACATTAAATTCGTCCAAAACAATGTTTATCTTCAAATGAGTTTGTCTGATTTGTGATACTTATCTGAAAATCATCTTCATTCTTATCTCAATACAGATTTTCATGTAGCTAATTCCATTGCCTCTTGTGTACTCCAATAGTGAAGAAGAAAGTGAAGAAGAAGGGAAGCAGAGGTGGAAGAAGGAGAATTTTCTTTTGTTTTCTTTTCCTTTTTCTTTTTCTGATTTTTCTTTTGGGTTAAAATAACTTTTGGGTTTGGGCTTGAACTTTGGATTGTAAACTTTAAATTGGAATGGCTTGAATATTTTTAATGACTCATAAGAATACAATTTTAATTCCAATAATATCAATATAATTAGTCTTTAAAATCATTTAAACATCTAATAAGAAATCTTAAAACCTATTTATGAAAATAATAAACTTATATTTAAGTTAATAATCTTAATTACTTAATAATAAAATATGGTTAAAAATCGAGGTATTACAGGATGTTCTGCTAAATTCAGATCTGCCAAATTTCCTTTATATCGTGTGACCCGTGAGCATTTACAGTAAAGACGCCAAGGGCCACCATCATTTTGTTTCCAAGAAAAGCTCACCAGTGTAAATCCTATTCCTAGAGCTATTGCATCACGATAAGCAAAGGCTTCCTTATCATCCGAAAACGTGTATGTTGTTCTAAATCTAGAATTGTAGTTAACACCATCATCGTCGTTATGTCATTTTATTTTATTTTTCAACAATTTTTCATGCATATATACACTATCATTAACTAAACAACATTTTATTTAATTATAGAGTTTTTTTTGTCATAAACAACCTTTTATAATCACTTTTTTGCGAAAAACAACCTTATAATTTTATTTTATTTTGCAACTTACAACCTAAATCCAAATTTTTTTTGCGAAATGAAACTTTTTTCTAATTTTCGTCATTGACCGTTAGATTGATGTATTTTTTTGTTTCACTTTTTCGTCTCCTCCTTCTTTTCCCGCCCCTTCTTAGCCACCACCCTAATACCACCCCAGATCACCCCACCCCACCCCAAACCACTAGCCCCACCCTAAACCACCCCAAAACCAGCCCACCCCACCCGAAACCACCCCAGATTCAGCCCACCACACCGAAACCACCTTAGAACCACCCCCACCACACCAAAAACCACCACTACCCCACCCAAAACCACCCCCGAAACCACCCCAACCCAAAACCACCACTACCCTACCCGAAACCACCCCCAAAACCAGCCCAGCCCAACCCACCCGAAACCACCCCCAAAACCAGCTCAGCCCACCCTAAACCAGCCAGACCCACCCGAAACCACCCCAAAACCAGCCCAACCCACCACTTTGATAACAGTCAATGGCCTATAATTAACGGTCAATGACGGAAATTAGAAAAAGGTTTTATTTTACAAAAAAAATTTGGTTTTAGATTGTAAGTGGCAAAAAAAAATTAAAAGGTTGTTTTTCGCAAAAAAATGATTATAAAAGGTTGTTTCTGAAAAAAACTCTTAATTATACATGCAAATTTCCTATATACAATTTCTACATTATGATTTTTATTATAAATAATTATTATATCATTATTTAATTAATTAATATTTTTTTTAATTTAACAAACAATATTATTTCATTCATAAAACAAATAAGCATTAAGTACTTAATAGTTACTAATTATGAAAACTATGTGTATTAACATAATTAAGCATCTAACTATTACAAAGAATTTACCATGCATATATATTTCACAACAATACAAATAACATAATTCACTAACTAAAAAATAATTAATTTCACATTACAAATTATTCATTTTAAATAATTATAAATGAAATTAAATACTACATATATAATTAAATAAAAAAAAAATTAAAAAATGACTGAGCCTTGTGCAACACAAGGTTCGACCATTTTTCAAGTTTTTTCCCCTCATACAAACCTCCATTAGTAGTATCGCTGGAAATGATGGTGCCGGAATTGATGTCGCCGGAAAGAGTGACGCCGGCGGTGGGGCGCCGATGGTGGAAGATGACGCCGAAAGGGAGGTCACCGGCAGTGGGGGCCGCCGCCGGTGGTGACGCCGACAAGGGTGGTGAAGGGGTAGTTGTTGTGGTTGTGAAGATTGAGAGTGGTGGTAGTATAAGTGTGGAGTATGTGGAAGATGTGGACCACATTATATAAAAAGAAAAATTAGTTGGTAGTTGAAACGTATTAAATACAGGGCTTTAGTAAGAAAATACAGGGCGGCGTTTAGCACAACCCAAGATCTTGAGAAAGTTGAACAAGCTTGTAGGCCACTCTACTAAAAAAACCCCTATGTTCAATGATAAGTTCTACACCTATGGTGTGCTCGGCACTAGCTTTTGAGGTAGAGGTAGAGGTTAGACTAAGTCAAAACACTACTTATATTTTTGTAGTGGCGTTTGATAAAGTAGTGGTTGGAGTAGAGGTTACAGTTAAGGGTAGAGTTTGAGTAGGGTTTTGCAAACGTCAATATTGATTGACGTTTGGGGCTTGGACTAGCGGTGGAACTACAATGCCAACATACTGATCATCTCCCATCATGATATTTGTTAATCTTCATTTTCTTTTCATGAGAGCAGCGCACATACCCACGCATATTATCTTCTTTTTATTTTTTATTTATAATTTGATGGAAAATTTGTCAGAAACAACCTTTTAAATACAACTTTTTGCGAGAAACAACCTTTTAATTTGTTTTTGCGAGAAACAACCTTGGCTATTTTTTTTTTTGCGAGAACACACCTTATCACTCTTTTCCGGCGTTGACCACAAGTTTCCGGCCTTGGCCAAGTCAAATTTGCTACTTGCACTCCTTCTTTCTTATTTCCATACTCCTTTTCCCTCCTTTGTTCCCCATTATATATTCTCATGTATTAGTACTAAGACTACTACTTAATCAAATTACTAAAAGAGAAAGAATTTTTTGGGTTTTAAAAACATGGGATTTATATAATGGGGAACAAAGGAGGGGAAAGGAGTGTGGAAATAAGAAAGAAGGAGCGCAAATAGCAAATTTGACTTGGTCAAGGCCGGAAACTTGTGGTCAACACCGGAAAAGAGTGATAAGGTATGTTCTCGCAAAAAAAATTATACAAAGATTGTTTCTCGCAAAAAAAATATACAAGGTTGTTTCTCGCAAAAATAAATTTAAAGGTTGTTTCTCGCAAAAAAGTGTATTTAAAAGGTTGTTTCTGACAAATTTGCCTAATTTGATTTATGTGAAATTCTTATTTTTGGATATCCTTCACTCTTTTTTAATTGTATAATATGCGTCTTTAAAGTGTTTTTTATGTCATTTTTTATACCAAGTAGTATTTCATCTAAGGAAAGATCTAATATCTCATAATTTAATGGTCTTTCCCTTTACTATAAGAAAATACTAAACACTTATTATTAACATACGTAAATAAAATTTTATGGATTTACACTAATCATAAGTATTTAATTAGATTATTAGCTCATTTTATTAATCAAATAATATAATTTATTGGTTTTTATAGTTCTCACCACTACTTTTACCAAACACTCAAATTCTAAACAACTACCTGTACAACTATCAACCCGCAGCTACTAGCCGACAGCTAACAACTACCCCCACAGCTAACAGCTACCTCGACAGCTCACAGCTACATCTACCTCTAATGTTGCCGAACAGGGCCCTAGTGGAAGAATTAGATAATGATAAGAACTACTCCCTTCGTTTCACATAAATTATTACACTTCTTGTTTTCACGCATGCCAATGCAAATATTTGAGCATTAATATCTCTAATTGTGTATTTGTAAAAATTATAAAAAGTAAATATTAATTAAATACATATGAAGACGAATCTAACAAAATCTCACATGACTATATTTCTCCATACATATAAATTACAAACGATGGTCAAAGTAAACTTTGTGATTAGTGTTTACTGTGCAAATGTAGCAATCTTTGTGAAATGGAGGGAGTAGTAGCTATGAAGTCATTGAAGCTAGCGACTTCGAAGTCACCAACAACTAGTGACAAAATTGAGGTTATCCCTAAACCCCTTTTGAAATTGGAAAAAAGTTGATTATGAAAAGTAAGTTAATGCCATGACTGTTAGATGTTAGCATTGTCGTCTTGGATCCCATGAATACAATAGCATCATGGGACTCAATCTCAAAAGTTGTAAAGCAAATATGGGAGTTACTTGAAGTAACACGTGAAGGAACTAGTGAAGTCATTAAATCTAAACAAAGGATACTATTCAACAGATATTTACTCATTAAACCAACATTATGTTAGTGATGGTGAAACATTATGATAGTCATTAGCATTGTAGAAAGGATTTGTTCTTCGAATGAAGTTAAAGTTAGTGATGGTGAAAAGAGTGAAGAGGGTAGCAAGGATGTGGTAATGAAAGATTGCATAAATTTAGCAAGCTCGGAGTTGGACAAGGACAACACGCCTTTGATTTAGTGAAGGGAGTTGATCATCACAAGGAAGTGGAAATTGCTCATGGGGTTGTGGTAGAGGACGTCCCAAAATATTCTACCGTTGGAAAAACCTACTCGCGGAGTCGGAGTAACGGTTCGTTAACCGACGGAAGGCAGACTCCTATCTTTCCTTTCGAGGAAAGACTTATCAGATTTTAAGGGTTGGGAAATCCCTGCACTATGTTAACCAAACATCAGGTTCCTACATGACTATTAGAATGGTTTTTCCGCCATTGGAAAGTCCTCACAATGAGGTCAAGGTGAAGGATGATTTCTAAATGAAAGAGAACGATATAATGGACGTCTCAGGCTCCATATATATAGTCCAAGGTCAAGAAATGGATGTGCAAATGAAAGAAAAAGGATCTTCTTTCCCGAGTGAAGACATGGGTATTGAGAAGATTGAGCATATACTGAATTTGGAAAGAGCATATGGTAAACGATCGTCCAATATTGTGAAAGTAAAAGTTCATGATCAGTTCGGTTCATCATACCCAACCCAATGCAAAAACAAAAACAAGCTACGGAAAAATCGAACACAGAAGACTTCATGGAGGAAGAAGATTGCATCCCCCGAAACCTAATGTGGGGCTAGGAAGCGACAAGCTCGGTAAAGGAAGGTTGTTGTTGGTTTGACAAATCTTTGTATGTGCAGGTATCCTATGGGAAGGAAGAGGAAATTGGTTATCTCATCATCAGAAGCTTCCTTGGAGCAAAGGAAAAAACGGCTACGAAGCAATGACCAAGGGTTGTTAGCTAGTAGCGGTATCGTTCATATCTGTAACTCTAGTTGTTTACGGTCGTTTGTTAAGTCTCCTTTTAGTTGTGTTTGTACTTTTGGTCATAATCCTCCAACCTCCCTCAATATGGCTTTGGCCAACTGTAAAGGGGGTTGAGGGATTTTGTCTTGTCTGCTTTATCCTTGTTCTACTACTGCCAAAAAAAAAAGAGTCAAAGAAACTTTCCGTGAAGTTTAGAGGAACACCAAATAAGGAAACTGCTACGCAAGAACTTGAGTTTGTAGAGAAACTCAAAGCGTGATCCTTCGAGAGATTAGGTTGTACAAAGATGTTTGACCTAATTTCGTGAAAGTGTTTGAGTTAAAATTCTTAGTGGTCAAGGCCATTTTTTCATATTGGGTTCATAAAGTTTTTCGTTGTAAAAATCTCTTCTTTTCATTGAGCTTGTTTTATTGTGTTACTTTAAATTCCGCAAAAGTTGCTCATATTCCCAACATACTATTCACCCCATCTTGTAGTGTTCTTAGAGAAACAACAATCGGTATCATTGCAAGAACTTACAAAGTACGGGGAAACCTATTCAGAATAAGATCCTGAGACAGTTGAACAAGCTTGTAGGCCACTCCAATAAAAAAATCGTATGTTTAATGATAAGTTCTACACCTAGTGGAAGAATTAGATGACGATAAGAACTAGTAGGTTTGGAGTCATTGAAGCTAGCGACTTCAAAGTCACCAACAACCAATGACAAACATGAGGTTATCCCTAGACCCCTTTTTTAAATTGAAAAAAGTTGATTTTGAAAAGTAAGTTAATGCCATGACTGTTAAACGTTAGCATTGTCGTATTGGATCCCACAAACACAATAGAATCATGAGACTCAATTTCAAAAGTTGCAAAGCAAATATGAGATTTACTTGAAGTAACACGTGAAGGAACTAGTGAAGTCAATAAATCTAAACAAAGGAAACTATTCAACAGATATTTACTCATTTTACCAACATTATTCATGAGACAACTTCTCTTGGTAAGTCTAACTGTTGTACTCGTTATTTTGATGATGACAAATGAATAGTTTTTAACTTAGTTTTTAATTAGTTTTTCTTTATGTAATTATTTATATAGTTTTATTTAATTATTTATTTTAGGGAAATTCCCAATGGTGGCCCTTAGGTCTAAGGAATTCCCAGTGACGGAAATTCCAAAAAAACTTTCCCGTTGGTAGCCCTACTTTACAAATTATTCCCAAACATAACCTTAATGAAGAATATTCTGTTAATAATAAAGCATATTCCGTTAGTTAACAGTTAAGGCGGTCACTCGCAAATAAAACGAGGCATTTTGGGTCGTTTTTTGCCAATTTCGACCTCAAAATCAACTCTTAAGGGCTAAAACTTACCTACTAAAATCATCCTTTAAGGGCAAAAAACGACCCAAAATACCTCGTTTTACGTGCGAGTAACTACTTTAAATATTAACTATTATAATATGCTTTATTATTAATGAAATAAACTTCATTAAGGTTATGTTTGGGAATAATTTGTAAAGCAGGGTTACTAGCGGGAAAGTTTTTTTGAAATTTACACCACTGAGAATTCTTAAGACCTAAGGGCCACCATTGGGAATTTCCCTAAATATTTTACCTAAAATAAACTTATGGAGAATTGGTTTAATAATAACCAAAATTAAGTTGTTTAGGAAAATAGAATATTTAGTTATTTTGTGTAGAATTAATATTCTAATATTATGGAATATTGGATTCCATAATATTAGTTGAGTTTGTTAATGGTTTACAGGAAAATAGACGTTGAAGAGCTGGCGATGATGCGTGGCTGAATTGATGGGTTGAGGTCCTAGATTCTAGGGGCCATGATCTCAGCTAACCGCACATCAAACATATGACCTAACTGCCAAAGACCAAGTCAAGAGCTGCTGAGAAGATCGTGGAAGACTCGAAGACTCATTCAAACCGTGCAAACACACGATCATGGAACGTGGCCTTAACATGGTCCATAACGGCTATAAAGGTGGAAGATAATGCCTAAAAACTTGCGTCCACTACAAAGAAGTTGAAGAAGACCGTTGAAGATTCATCACAGCTATATAAATTAAGAAGAACTCAATTTTAGTTCTTAAGACTTTCTACGATAATTGTGTAAATCTATTAGAAAGTTATTTCGGTTTTATTCTCTTCAACAATTCATTGTATTCCATTAATCTGAGTTGGGGTGAGTGAAATTTTGTGAGAAAATTTCTACATTCAAGAGAGAAAGAGAGGAAAGAGAAAGAGAAGACTTCGAGTGAAGTCAAGAGAGAAAGTCACGTGTTCAGGGGGAACAAGGTGACTGGGAACCAGTCCCCAGAGGAACAGAGTGAGTTGCTGTTTATAATAGGGTGTAAGTTACTATTATAAATAAAAGGGCAAGATTTATCCCAGAGAAAATAGGAATAAGATCTTGTTTAAAAGCAGTTCTAGTGTTCTTTGTTTTAACTTCTCTTTATTTCATTTTCACTTTATATTCCGCAAAAATAGCCCACAATAGTCTTTACTACAATTCACCCCCCTCTTTTAGTAAACTTAGAAGTTCTATAGGACCAACAATTGGTATCAGAGCGGGTTCCTCTTGAAACAGTTAACACTAGGGAGGCTGATCCTAGAGACCATGAATACAACCGGAGAAAATCTAGATGAGGGATACTCTACTCAACGTCCTCCAATGTTCAATGGCAAGCAATATCCTTATTGGAAGAATAGGATGAAAATATTTATTAAGGCAGAAAACTATCAAGTCTGGAGAGTCATTGAGATAGGTGACTTTGAAGTCACTGAAAAGAATGAAGAAGGCGAGCTAGTTACAAAACCACTATCAAAGTATGACAAGGAAGATTTTGAGAAAATGGAGATGAACAACATGGCCAAGAAGATTCTGCATTGTGGTCTTGGTCCTCATGAACACAATAGAGTCATGGGATGCAAGAGTGCAAAGCAGATGTGGGAACTCCTTCAAGTTACACATGGAGGAACAAGCGAGGTCAAGAGATCAAAGATAGACATGCTCATGCATAGATATGAGTTATTTCAAATGAAACCTAAAGAGCCAGTTCATGATATGCTTACAAGATTTTCAAATATCATAGATGAACTTGACTCTATAGGAAAATCTATTTCTCTAGAGGAACAAGTACGCAAAGTATTGAGAAGTCTTCCACAAGACGAGAAGTGGATGGCTAAGGTGACAGCTCTACAAGAAACCAAGCATTTCACCAAGTTTAACATAGAACAACTTGCTGGATCCTTGATGACACATGAGTTGCACTTAGGAACTCATGAACCTGACTCCACCAGATCAAAGTCCCTGGCTCTCAAGACTGAAGAGCAAGATGATTCAGAAACTAATGAAGAGGAAGCTGCCTTGATAGTAAAGAAATTCAAAAGGTTCTTCAACAAGAACTATAAAGGGAAAAGCACAAGGAAAACCTCAAAGCTAAGCTGCCATAAATGCGGAAGTCCAGATCACTTCATAAAGGAATGTCCTTTGTGGGAAAACGAGAAAGAAAAAAGCAGATTCAAGAGCAAAGAACAACAAAAACCTTTCTCTAAAACTGAAATGAGAAAGGCTATGGTAGCAGCCTGGGGTGAATCAGATTCTGATGAGGAACAGGAACAGCCTGAGGATGAAACTGCTCAGCTATGTCTAATGGCAAAATCAGACAGTGAAGAGGACGTATCACACAAACAGGTAAACTTTAATGTTGTTGAAGAAGAATTATCAAAATTAAATATGAACCAACTCACTGAATTACTTTTAGAAACCTTTGATAACTACAAGGCAATCTGCATAAGAGAGGAGAATATGGAGATGGCCTTGAAAGTTACCAAGGAACACACAAATTGGTTTAAGAAATTAAATTCAGATATTGAAGAACGGTTCTTTGAAATTTTTGATAAATACCGAGGATTTCAAGAAGCCTATGAAAAACTGAAAAATGATAACTACTTCTTGAATATTGCTTTGGCAGAATTGAAACTAGTTGTTCCTGAAGGAACCAGTTCCTCTAACAGTACCAGTAAAGAAATTGAAAATTTGAAAATTGAGCACGGATTAGTGCTGAATGAAAATATGGTACTGAAGAGGAAATTGGAATCTTCAAGAGTCAAGCTTCCTGATCCAGTTAGTTGGATCCAAAAATATAAAAATGAAGGAAGAAATGGACTAGGATTCAATTATAAGAAGAGGAACAAACATAAAAAATATGTTGACCTGCCAAGCAACAGAATCTGTTCCTACTGTGGGAATAGTGGATACTTAGTGTCTGACTGTTCCACCAAAGAGGAACAGATCGAAATGAACACTCGCTTAGTGAAGCAAGAATGGAGAATTAAGAGGAACACACATTCAACAGAGGAACCCAAGTCTAACTGGGTTCCTGCCACTGACTAATTACTGTAGGTGCAGACTAAATTGAGGGGGAACAACCTGTGGTACCTCGATAACGGTTGTTCCAAGCACATGACAGGAGATAAAACCAAATTTCTCTCACTTTCAGTCTACGAAGGAGGAACTGTGACCTTTGGGGACAACCTGACAGGTAATATAGTAGGTATAGGTAAAGTTGGGAAATCTCAATCACATTCCATTAATAATGTATTTTTAGTCGAGGGTTTAAAACATAACTTACTTAGCATCTCTCAATTCTGTGACAAAGGAAACAATGTGAAATTTACTAATGAATGTTGTGTGGTTAGTGACACCATTACAGGAACCAAGATACTAGAAGGAACAAGAAAGGGAAACACTTATGTTGTTGACCTAAACCTTGTTCCTAGGAACAATCTAACTTATCTTAGTGTACTAGAAGATGACCAAGACCTTTGGCATAAGAGGTGTGGTCATGCAAGCTTTACACTGCTTCATAAACTAAGTGGTAAAGGCCTGGTAGTTGGTTTGCCAACTATAAAAGGAACAAACCATGGAGTTTGTGGAGCTTGTGTAAGAGGGAAGCAAGTCAAATCCTCGTTCAAATCCAAGAAAATGGTAAGCACTCAAAATCCACTTGAGCTGATCCACATGGATCTTTGTGGCCTAGTGAGAATCCAAAGCAGATCAGGTAAAAGATATGTATTAGTTATTGTTGATGATTTTTCTAGATTTACGTGGGTAATCTTCCTTCATAGCAAGGATGAAACGTTGATGAATTTTTTTTATTTGCTAAGAAAGTTCAAAGGATAAGTGGTTTCAAATTGAAACACCTAAGATCTGACCATGGTACGGAGTTTGAAAACTCCAAGTTTGATGATTTTTGCAGTAATGAAGGATTAGATCACAAATTCTCTGTCCCAAGAACACCACAACAAAATGGTGTAGTTGAAAGAAAGAACCGGACTCTGGAGGATATGGCTAGAACAATGCTTATATCAAGCAATCTTCCAAAGAATTTTTGGGCAGAAGCTGTGAACACTGCATGTTACATCATCAACAGGGTCATGCTAAGACCCATCACCAAGAAAACTCCTTATGAACTGTTCAAAGGAAGAAAACCAAATATCTCTTATTTTAGAGTCTTTGGATGTAGATGTTTTGTACACAACAATGGTAAAAACAATTTAGGCAAATTTGATGCTAGAAGTGATGAAGCTGTCTTTATAGGATATGCTTTAAATAGTAAAGCATACAGAGCTTATAATAAGAGAACTATGTGCGTAGAGGAAAGTGTCCATATTATCTTTGATGAAACTGACTCATTGCAGGAACCAAGTTATGAAAATGATTTTGAAATTGGGCTAACTCATCCTCAAGAGACTGACAATCTTGAGGAGGAACTGACTCCTGCAGGAACAGTTAAGAAACATATTCCTGAAAATGAACTAACCGTTCCTGAGCCTGTTCCTCACGAGGAACAGGTAAATGAAGGAACAATAAATGCAGGAATACAGGCAGAAGAAACTCACACAGAGAATGAACAAGAACAAACTAAAGAACATCAAGTTGAAGGAACAGGAACAAGAAGATTTGAACCAAAATCTTGGAGGCACCAAAAGTCACATCCACTAGAGCTGATCATTAGCGACATTGAGAAGGGAACTCAAACAAGATCTCAACTTAGAAACTTTTGTGCCTTTCAAGCGTTCCTATCTATGATAGAACCTCGAGACCACAATGAAGCAATGCTAGAGTCTGACTGGATAAATGCCATGCAAGAGGAACTGAATGAATTTCAGAGGAACAATGTATGGCACTTGGAGCCCAAACCCAAGAATCAAAAGGTAATTGGGTTAAAATGGGTCTTCAGGAACAAGCTAGATGAACATGGCACAGTGATCAGAAACAAGGCCAGACTCGTAGCAAAAGGCTACAACCAACAAGAAGGTATTGACTTTGATGAAACCTTTGCCCCAGTAGCTAGAATAGAAGCAATAAGAATTTTAGTATCATTTGCAGCTTTTATGGGATTTAGGTTGTACCAGATGGACGTTAAATGTGCATTTTTAAATGGATATCTATTGGAAGACGTCTATGTGGAACAACCTCCAGGATTTGAAAATTCTGATCTACCTAACCAGGTCTATAAGCTAGATAAAGCCTTATATGGGCTGAAACAAGCTCCTAGATCTTGGTATGAAAGACTTTCTAAATTCTTACTTGCTCATAATTTTGTTAGAGGCAAAGTTGATAGAACCTTGTTCCTTCAATCAAAAGGAATAGACATTTTAGTAGTACAAATTTATGTTGATGATATTATATTTGGTGCTACTAATGATTCTCTGGGCAAGGGTTTTGCTGACTTAATGAGCAGTGAATTTGAAATGAGCATGATGGGAGAATTGAACTTCTTTCTAGGTTTGCAAATTAAGCAAACTGAAAGAGGAACAATGATCCATCAGCAAAAATATGTTAAGGAACTGCTAAAGAAATATGGAATGGAGCAAGCTAAAACCAACCATACTCCTATAGGAACAGGAACAAGGTTGGATGAAGATCAAAACGGTAAATCAGTAGATCAAAAATTATACAGAGGTATGATTGGATCTCTTCTTTATTTAACGGCAAGTAGGCCTGATATCTCCTTCAGTGTTGGTCTATGTGCTAGGTTCCAATCAAATCCAAAGGAATCCCACTTGATAGCTGTCAAGAGGATCCTTAGGTATTTAGAAGGAAGTGACGATCTCTGTTTGCTCTATCCTCGTAGTGATACATTTGACCTAGTTAGCTACTCTGATGCTGACTATGCTGGAGATTTGGTGAATCGAAAAAGTACCTCAGGAACTGCCCAGTTCCTAGGAACAAGCTTAGTCTCTTGGGGATCCAAGAAACAGCATATAGTTTCCTTGTCAACTGCTGAAGCTGAATATGTGGCTGCTGCTGCATGTTGTTCCCAAGTCTTATGGATCAAACAACAGGTACGTGATTTTGGTATTAAGTTTAAATGTGTTCCAATCTTTTGTGATAATACCAGTGCCATATGTATATCCCAGGACCCAGTTCACCACTCAAGGGTCAAGCACATTCACATCAGACACCACTTCTTAAAAGACTATGTTGAAAAAGGCTTAGTCAAAGTTGAATTTTGCCCTACAGAAAATCAAATTGCTGACATTTTTACCAAACCATTATCTAGGAACAGATTTGAAAAGATTCGCTTGGAACTAGGAATGATCAGAATTGTATAAAATGGCCTATAAAATTTGAACCCTATATACTAGTAATTTCTAAGAGTGTCCTGCAATCTTCATGAATTAATTTTCATACACCTAGGGTCATGTCTAAGGACTCACATTTGTCTTTGAATATTATCCTTATTGTCCATGCACATATATAGAGTACGTAAACTAAAATTGCTTGTATAGTTTAAAAGGGTCCGTGTACACAAGAGCTAATTTTTCTTTTTCCACATTTTTATTCTCCCTCCTCCTCTCATTATGACTTCTCTGATTCACTGTATCAACCAAATTATTTACTCAAAATCAAATTAGTTTATTTAATTTAAAGAGGGGAAACAATAAATGAAACACGTTTACCCAAACCGTACCCAGTCAAATCACACCTCTTCACCTTCAACTCATTACGCCTCATCATTACAATAAAAACCCAACACTTCACTTCACTGACAATTTTTACTGACCCACTTCACCTCTCACTGTTCATCTTCTCTCTCCTTCATCTCTCTACATTCTTCATTCTCTCTCTCTCTCCCATGGCACCCAAAAAGGCAACCTCTGAACCTCAAGAAAATTACCCAGTCGAAAAAACACCCTCCATGGACGAGCAAAGTGACCAAGAATCTTCTAATCCGAAAGATGATTCCACACATTCTCAAGAACCCATTTCTGACACTGAAGCGGCATCTCCCAAGCCTGATGACGATGACGAGGATCAAGAAAGCAGTCAGGGGAGAGACCTTCAGATTCCCACAAAAAGGGGTAAGAAATCAAAATCCTCTCAATTTATTGTCGAATTCAGTGTTGATCTTGCATGGTGCAAGAAAGTAAAATGGAATGAATTTCTAAGTTTGTTAAAGTTTCAAAAAATGGATGAAGTTAGTCTGTGTAGATGAGGGATTATATGAGGAAGAGATGAATTCCTTCTGTGAGAATTTCAATAAAACAGAGGGAGTGCGTGTAAGCTTAGTGAATGGATGTGTGGTCACCTTTACTGAAAAGAAATTGAGTGAATGGTTTGACGTACCTTCAGATGGGTACCAGGAGTATGTTAAAGGGAAGGGCAAACTAAACATCAATGGCATCTCAAATGAAAAAATTCTTCAGTTTTTTCAAGGAAACCCTAACTCTATGTCCATTGACCAAAAAGATCTTTCTCCCTTTCACAAACTTTTGTTTCAGTTTGTTTGGCGTTTTGTTTTACCCCGATCTTCCAAGAGAACCCAAGCTAATCTAATGGACCTCTCAATAATGTACTGTTTAGCAAATAATATCAAGATAAACTTTCCCGCTCTTATGCTATCTCACCTTTCCTATTGCATATCCCATAATACCAAGGTGGGATATGGCAATCTAATTACCACAATTTTAAAGAAAAATAAAGTGAAATTGTCTGACAGCCCTTCTTTCACCCTTGAACCTGAAAATTACTTGACCAAGGAGACGCTGACTAGACTTAGCTTGAGGGTGGTTGGTGGAAAGTTGGAATTTGAGGGAGAGGCTACTGTGACTAAGCCTGAGGCAGGGACAAAAAGGAAATTATTTGAGGAAGCTGGTGGGGGATCTGTTAGGAAGAGCCAGAGACTGGCTGGGGGTAAGCCTCTTAAGGACCAGGATCCGGGTCATGCTGAAACGATCAATCTGGATGAGGATCAGGTTCCTTCAACTGCTGTGGATTTTCCTCTCATATCTACCACTGGACTTCATGGGATTCTGAGGGAAATTAGGGAGTCTCTGACACTTATGCACACAAGGATCAATGTCCTGGAGAAGTCAGTTTCTACTCTTGATACACAGCAGCAAAAAACTCTAGCCGTCGTCAAGACGGCAGACACGGGGATCAGGAACAAGGTGGATGCAGTGATTTCCAAGATTGACTCCGTTGTCTCCAACATCTTCAAACGCCCCAAACCATAATTTCCCCCCTCTTTAAACAATAATTTACTGGATAATTTTTTTTGGGTTTGTAATATCTGGTTGAACATTTTTTTTTCCTTTTTGCGTGTCTTCTTTTGACACAGATCATTCTGAACTCTTCTTTCCTTGCTCTTGTGATATGCTCAATCTGATCCTTTTTGCTTGCACATGCTTTTTCTTTTCGTGCTTGCTTGTGTTTGGATGGCTAATATTATGAGATGACTGTTTGAGCTACTTTAATTGATGCTAGACTATTGACTCTTTAGTGCTGCAGGGACATAACTTAGTTTTGATGATAACAAAAGGGGGAAAAGACTACTAAAAAAAGGGTTTTTAGTATCAGAAAATTTAGTATCGAAAACATAACCGATACTAAAGGCACACTTTAGTATCGGATATTAATTTCCGACACTATTCTATTTACTATTTATTAAACATCATCATATGACATCACTTTAGTATCGGAAAATTTTCAATCCGATACTAATGATATAATAGTATCCGACATTATCTGATACCAAAGAGTATTATAGTATCAGAATTTATTACCGATACTAAAATATTTCATTAGTCACAGAACTTTCCGATACTAAATTCTTAATAAATTCGTCCCCCCCCATTTTTTTGCAAACGCGCCTCTTTATTTCCCAAAATATTTGAAAACCGCGCCCCCTCTTTAATAAATCTCAGCCACTTGTTCTCCTAAATCAGTTTTTATTTTTTTTTGTCTCAGTTTCTTACTCTTTCTCTTTCCTAGGGTTCTCTCTCCTCTCTATTTTCTCTTCACTCTCCAACCAGCCCTTCTAATCTCTCTATTTTCTCATCACTCTCTCACCGTCCTTCATTCATAATATCAGGTAATGTTCTATTTTTTTGTTTTTCATTTCTTGTTTTCGGTTAAATGCTTTCTTTTTAAATTTTTGGGGGTTTTTGTTCTGAGTATTTGGGGTTTTTTTGGGTTGAATTTTTGGGGATTTTTTTGGGTTCATTTTTTTGGTTGATTTTGGTTCAATTTTTGTTAAGATCTGGGATTTTTTGTTTTTTGGGTTCAATTTCTGTTAAACTTTTGGGGGTTTTTGTTCCAGTTGCAGATTTTGTGGTATTTTTTCTTGAGTTTACGAATTGCTTATTATTATCTTTAGATCTGGGTTCGTTGGTTGGGATTCCAATTTGGGGTTGAATGTGGTTGGATTTCTGGGATATATTTCGGAAATTGGGGTTTCAATTTCGAAGTTTGGGGGGTTTTAATTTCGAAGGTTTGACTCGATTTATAATTCGGAAATTGGAGTTTTAATTTCGAACTTTCGATTCGTAATTTGGAAATCGGATTTCAATTTTCTTTCTGATTATGATTTTTTTTTTGATTTATAATTTGTTCAAGATCTGTTTTTTTTGAATTGTGTTGTAATTTTTCTGATTATTTTGTTGTTGTTCTAAATTTTGTGATTTTTTAATGTTTTTTGTGGTGGTTATGCAATTGCGACGGTGGCAGCGTTGGTTTCCTGCTGGTGGTGGTAAGGTGGTGCCGCTTGTTTTGAAGATTGCGCCTGAGATGCATTGGTGAGGGGGTGGTGGTTACGGTGGTGGTTGGTGGTGTGGGGTTGAGTGTAATTTTGGTTTAATATCATATTTATGTAAAGTTAATCTTGTAACAATTAGTGTGGGAATTTTATTTTCAATTTTTTTTTAATTTTTTTCATGTACTGTAATTGATATGAAATTGTGTAAATAATTAAACATTTATCAATATATATTTTATTGTATTGTATTTTTTATAGTTTTTTTGAACACTAAGTTATAATAATAATAATAACAATAATAATATTGTTATTATTATTGTTTTTATATTGTTTTCAACACTTTAGTATCGGAAATTATCGATACTAATGTTATCTTTAGTATCAGAAGTTACATCCGATGCTAATAACTTTTATTTTTTGTATCACATGTTCCGATACAATTTTCCGATACTAATGAGTTTTCCGATACTAAAGCTACACCCCTTTAGTATCGGAAAATATAACCGATACCGACCCTTTAGCCACAGGAGTACTAGTATCAGTTGAGTATCGGAAATTATTTCCGATACTAAAGACCTTTAGTATCGGAAACAAAGCCTTTAGTATCGGAAATTTTCTGATACTAAAGACTATTTTTTTAGTAGAATTCTGGTCTGACTTAGTTCCTAGAGCCTTTCTGATTGTCTCTGTTTCTAGTGGATCCAGTTCCTAGTCCAAATTGAGTTTAGACTTAGCTGTAGACTTTTCGTTTTAGACTTTACTTTAGACTTAGACTTAGGATAGAAATTTTTTATGCCAACTTATTTGCCATCATCAAAAAGGGGGAATATTGTTGTACTCGTTATTTTGATGATGACAAATGAATAGTTTTTAACTTAGTTTTTAATTAGTTTTTCTTTATGTAATTATTTATATAGTTTTATTTAATTATTTATTTTATTTTGCCTAAAATAAACTTATGGAAAATTGGTTTAATAATAACCAAAATTAAGTTATTTAGGAAAATAGAATATTTAGTTATTTTGTGTAGAATTAATATTCTAATATTATGGAATATTGGATTCCATAATATTAGTTGAGTTTGTTAATGGTTTACAGGAAAATAGACGTTGAAGAGCTGGCGATGATGCGTGGCTGAATTGATGGGTTGAGGTCCTAGATTCTAGGGGCCATGATCTCAGCTAACCGCACATCAAACATATATCCTAACTGCCAAAGACCAAGTCAAGAGCTGCTGAGAAGATCATGGAAGACTCGAATACTCATTCAGATCGTGCAAACACACGATCATGGAACGTGGCCTTAACATGGTCCATAACGGCTATGAAGGTGGAAGATAATGGGGGTGTTTACGGCTTTTAGCTGGCTTTTTCATTGGCTTCTGGCTTTTGACTTTTATTTCTGGTCAAACAGCCAAAAAAAGTGTTTGGTAACTGGCTTTTGCAGTGGCTGAAAAGCCGACTTTTCAGCCAAAAGCTGCTATTACCAACTTTTATGGTTGACTTTTGGCTTTTGCTTCCATTTTGTACTATACAGCCGGCAATAACAGCCAATTTTACCAAACACTTTTTTTAACAGCCAATAATCATACAGCCGGTCAAACTAGCCACTAAAAACAGCCGGTCAAACAAGCCAGCATATAAAGCCACCGGCCAACAGCCACCAGCCAATTGCCAAACAACCCCAATGCCTAAAAACTTGCGTCCACTACAAAGAAGCTGAAGAAGACCGTTGAAGATTCATCACAGCTATATAAATTAAGAAGAACTCAATTTTAGTTCTTAAGACTTTCTACGATAATTGTGTAAATCTTTTAGAAAGTTATTTCGGTTTTATTCTCTTCAACAATTCATTGTATTCCATTAATCTGAGTTGGGGTGAGTGAAATTTTGTGAGAAAATTTCTACATTCAAGAGAGAAAGAGAGGAAAGAGAAAGAGAAGACTTCGAGTGAAGTCAAGAGAGAAAGTCACGTGTTCAGGGGGAACAAGGTGACTGGGAACCAGTCCCCAGAAGAACAGAGTGAGTTACTGTTTATAATAGGGTGTAAGTTACTATTATAAATAAAAGGGCAAGATTTATCCCAGAGAAAATAGGAATAAGATCTTGTTTAAAAGCAGTTCTAGTGTTCTTTGTTTTAACTTCTCTTTATTTCATTTTAACTTTATATTCCGCAAAAATAGCCCACAATAGTCTTTACTACAATTCACCCCCCTCTTATAGTAAACTTAGAAGTTTTATAGGATCAACACTAACTCTTCAATAATACATTTGCTACTCAAATGAAATCAAATCGAAATCAAGTCACAACTAGCCAGGTTATAACTTATATAAATCCTCACATCCCGCCAAATCTAGATTAACAAAAAATTAGCCACAAGATTAAGAAAAGAAAAAGGGAGTGACACAAGTGAGTCTAGAAATCTGCACAGGCCAAAGGACAGAAATGACGAGGTCTGGAGAGGAAAGCAATGACCAATGACACCCCCCACTCACTCTTTTCCTCCAAAATGAAACCACACCCTCATACCAAAACCAAAACCAAAACCAAAACTCGAAGAAAACCCATTTCCACTTCTTCACAATCACAATCACCATTACCATCACCATCTTCTTCCATTAATCAATCCCAATTTCAAAACCCACCTCCATTTCCATTCGGATCCGAAGTTGAAGTCACTTCTGACGAAGAGGGTTTTACTGGTGCTTGGTATTTAGCCACCATTATTCAACCACCACCATCTTCACAACAACAAAATAATCAGAAAGGAAAAGTCTTTGTTGAGTACAAGAATTTGTTATCCGATGATGATGGTTCTGCCCTTTTGAAGGAATTTGTTGATGCTGTTTTTGTAAGGCCTAAACCACCTGTTGATGAGAATGATAAGAGTTGTTTTGATGTAAACGACGTTGTTGATGCGTTTTATCAAGATGGGTGGTGGTGTGGTGTTGTTACTAAAGTTGTTTCTGAATCTAAGTTTATGGTCTTCTTTTCTAACCCTCCTGATGAAATGGAATTTGGGTCTTCTGATTTGCGAATTCATAAGAACTGGGTTGATGGGAAATGGGTTTTGCCCCAAAAACAGGTATGGTTTTTTGGGTTCTTTTTTGATTTGGGTTTTTTTTGTTGGTTATTCTGTTTGTTTGGGTTGAATCATGGAAAGTTGTGTTCTTGAATGTTTCTTTTGTTTGATTTGCTATTGTGTCTTTGATATCTTGTATTTCGTTAGCTCAATTTGGAGTGCGACTTTGTTGTTTTAGTTAAATTATGGTTAGGGAAACCCTTGCTTGACTGAAATATGGAACATTTTGGAACTTTAGCTTGCATTTCGTTTTTTTCTGGTTAGGGTTTTTGTTGATAATTCTGTCTATTAGGTATGCATCATGGAAATTTGTCTTCTTGAATGTTTTTTTGTTTGATTTGCTATTGTGTCTTTGATATGTTGTGTTTCGTCGAGGTTTTAGCTCAATTTGGAGTGGGAGTTTGTTGTTTTAGTTAAATTATGGTTAGGGAAACCCTTGCTTGACTGAAATATGGAACATTAGCTTGCATACCTTTTTTCCTGGTTAGGTTTTTTGTTGGTAATTCTGTCTATTAGGTATGCATCATGGAAATTTGTGTTCTTTGGCTGTTGTTATTCTTTTGGGAATGTTTCTTTTGTTTGGTTTGCTCTTGTATCTTTCATTGTTACTCTTGTGTTCTTGACTGTCTGAGTTGCTCTTGAACTCCAAGCTCTTCATTTGATGCATTTGTCTGCCTTTTCAGCTCAATTGGGAATGAGAGTTTGGTGCACTAGTTAAATTATGGGTAGGAAGCCTCTTGCTTGAGTGATATATGGAATATATTGGAAGTGCAGCTGAAATTATTCTTGCTTTCTAGTGGCGATTCGTTTTATGGTTTATTGGGAGGAAATGAAGGAAAATAAGATGTCTTTGTGTGTTTTGCTGCTTGTATGAGTTTGTCAAATTCTCTAGTGATTGTGTATGTTTACTTGTATTTTTGAACGTTTGAGACAAATATCGGTCGAGACCACGAGGTATGGCTTGAATCGGCCTGAAACATGTTTTTTTATACCTTTACACCCCGGCTAGTATCGGTTAAGTAGATTTGAAAATCTATACAACGTGGGCGATACTACAGGATGCGGCTGTCTTATTACACCATGATCTTTTTGTGATCGTATGGTGAAGATTTTGAATGGTCAGAATTAGAGGGGATATACAGTGACAACTGTGCTTCTATATTACACACTTACTCTCTTTTGGTGTTACTTGCTTTGAGTTTTAGTGTCTTGGAGGTTTTATACTTCATCTCAGTTTGATGTAAGGTACACTAGATTTTATACCCATTCAATGCAAGGGTGTTAGATTTAAGAAAAGAAAATTTAAAATGTAATGTCATTTTATAATTTTGCAAGTTTCCGTTACAAACTTGTCGCATAAATGAATTACGTCTATTACGTGGCTGTCCAACACAACTACTACTTTATCTCAAGTTAATATAGGGAATTTATACGAGGTAACCTCGTGTATTAGGCCATTTTCTACATTAACCCTCACGTTTGCATGCCTGTTTAAGTATTAACCCCAACTTTTAAGAATTGAAAATAGTTAAAGAATTTGGAGATGTTGTTACAAAGGTAAAAACTCTTATATAACTACTTATTTTATCTCCCATTTTCTTTTAAAATTTAATTCGCATAATTGTAGTTATATATTTTCATAAAAAACGTTAAGAGAAGACAAAGTCTCATATATAAGTGAAATTTTCAAAAGAAATGTGGGTTAGTTAGCTATATAGGACTTGAAAGTGGGGGGGGGGGGGTCATTTGAGATACACTTGAAGTTAAGGTATACTCCCTCCGTTTTTTTTAATATGTATTTTTTCCCATTTTGGAGTGTTTTTTTTTTTAATTGGTACCTTTCTAACTTTTCCCATAAATAGAAGGTTGGCCCACCTAATTATTACACTTCTCTCCTACTTTTTCTTTCCTTCTCTCTACCTTTTTCACTTTTTCCTTACTTTTTACTAACCTTCTCTCTTACTTTTGTACTTTTTCCTTGGTCCGCGCGCAAAAGCAAACTTGCATGTTAAAAAAAAAACGGAGGTAGTACTAGCTTTTCTTGCCCATTAACTACTACTTTATGCATATATAAATTACACATGCATGCGTACACAAGTGTATCTACACACAAATGTATACGGGCAACTAGTAGTACATCTAAGCCAATTTTATTACAAGATCACTACTTTCAAGCTGAGTGGTAACCTAATATGACCTTAAATTGATCACAATATTGCTCAAAGTCGATGAATAAGGGGAAGGATCATCACCTTTTTGCCGTTGATGGACACAATAGAGATTAATTGAGCATCAAGTCGGTTAAGAGGTAGTGTTACTAACAAAAAAGGTCTTACGAGGTGCTACCATGTTACCTCCCTATTTGTTTTGTCTTTTTACTTTTCTTCTTGGAAGTCAAATTAAAATTTATTTACGGTATTTGGTAGTTTTACGTTAGTAAATACATTATTATATGCAATTTCTTGAGATTTATTTCAAAGTACTCTCCAAATATGAACTTTACATACTGTAAATACCAATGATCAGAGTTTTGGATTGGAGGCGGAGAAAAGAAGCAAGTGAGAAGATAATTTTCCTTACCTTTGGCTCCCAACCAATGTGTGAACTGCAACCTTTTTAAAAATGCGTTGAAGTGACAATTTCTAGTATAATAGTCACACCTCCCACCTGTCTGTTTGGAAAATATTACCTGTTTGGCAATGTGCTGAACCTGCTAACAACTCTGTAACCTGCTGTATGCAGTTTGAAAATATGTCTTGGTCATTATGTGTTGGTAGTCACTTGTCACCAACTTTAACTAGGCTAGGATTTTTAGTTTGGTATCTCATTGATCTCAATCCAAATTGTAGTTTTTGGGTGGTCTGCTTGTTCAATTGTTTTCTACGTTATTTGAAATGTCTTAGTCTAAGGCTACTCATGTATAGCTGCATGGAGATTTTTGATCCAGGTGTTTTGCATTTCATGTTAATACCTGATTGTCTTGATGTCAAGAATTTCCCATAAAGCCAGTCAGTTGCTCGTTAGAAAGTGTAGCCGTGTAGGGCATCTCAATGTAAGCCATTTTCCATCTTTCCTATGAGTGCATATGGTCCGTCCTCCTTAATATGATATACCGAGTTTTCTGTTTTTTCTGGTGCATGACTTCCTCTGGATTATTACTTAAAGTTAAGGTTTTTCTATTACAAGTCGTCTCCTTAGTGCAGCTCTTTTAAGTTATGATACCACCTATCCATACATCTAGAAGCATTGTGGTTGATCTAATTCTTATTCTTGACAGAGAATGAGGGATTTGAATTTTATCCCAGGGACATCTGTAGAAGTGAACATTGATCCAGATAATTCTTTTGATGTTTGGTTCCCTGCAACTTTCATTAAACAAGTTGCTAATAACTCCTTCTTGGTGGAGTATCAATGCTCAAAGGAAGCCGGACTTCAAAAAGTAGCCGTAGATTCTCTTCACATCAAACCTTCACCTCCTCGTTCAAGTAACAAAACCTTTAATCTGTTGGAAAAAGTGGATGCGTTCTACGATTGTCGTTGGCTGAGTGGGGTGGTGACAAAAATTCTTGCAGACGGAAAGTACATAGTTTACTTTAAGCACACTAAAAAGGAGAAGGAGCTATGTCATGCAGATTTGAGGCTCCACATGGAGTGGAATAACGGCAAGTGGACTCATTCTTCCCAGGTATTTAGCCATTTGCCCTTGATTAAATTCTTGTAAAGCGAATTTCAGTTTTTGGCAGTGCTATCACTTTTTCGGTTCTTTTTGTCGTTTCTTTTTTTGGTTGCTTTCTATGTTACTCCGACACCTTCATTAACCTCAAATTTCTTACAGATTAGATGCAAATTTTGAACTGCATGCGGAAAAAAAATATTCAGTTTCTTTTTGTGTACACCCGGGAGGTTGCGTGCATGCATATTGGGCTTGTGCAGTGGTGGGTGGGTGTGGTGATTGAAATATTAAAATGTAAGGACTCAGGGATTTGTTCTAAAAAGATCCAAATGTTGGATATGGACTCGAGGATATGGGTTTAATATAAATAAAAATATATCTCAAATTTTACAAAAAAAGAGAGATAATATCACAGTGGCCGAATACGAGTAATTAAGTACCCCAACAACCTCTCCCTTTTTAAAAAAAGTCTATTACATGTAATTAACAATATTGGGATTTGGGAGCGTAAAAAAGTTTCTTCGTAGAAAAAAGGTACAGTATAACACTGACGCGTACAACAACTATCTACTAGAGTAAAAAAAGTAGATACATGGTATTCGAGGCTTGTGAACAACTGTAAAAAGACAAATGTTTTTACGGTTACCAACGCAAACCTACAATGAAAAAAGAAGCTGTAAAAATATCTAAAAAAACAAAACAGAACCCTTCACTTTGTCTCTCTCACCTAGCTTCATGCCTTCATCCCTGGAGCAACGTTCTTCAATCTGCCAAAGCAAAAATCATTAAATTGGGAGGCTGAATTTCATCTGCAGGATCTGATCCGTATCCTGTGTCATGTCGTGTCGACATGGGTACGGCAGGGGTCAGGGACTAGTCCGAGCACCACAAATTGTTATCGTTACTGACATCAGTAAACTCCATGCTCCTTTCCCTTTTCTTTCTACATTGCTGGTTACTTGGTGGATATATGGTTTAATCTGAGCTGTAGAGTGTATATGATAATTGCTATTCTGCTATGAGCTTATTATTGTTGGTGATGGTTGTCTTCTGGCATAATAATGCCTAATCCACTTTCCTAAAATGTTAAAATTGAGAATGTTTTCAGAATCAACAAATTTGGACTGTCCTCTGTTCCAAATTGCTATTAACCAAATGGGTGATGCACTACTGGTGCTGCAGTTTGACCCGTCAAAACCTCTATTTTGCCTCTAATGCGCTTAACATTAAAGAAAGGGGTCTTTACCAAACAGGGTCCTGCCTGTTGTTTCCAGTCATGGCAGTCAATATTGGGTCTGCTTTTTCTTGGCTTTCGTGCTACTGTTTGAGGTTTTATAGCTTTATCTGTAAAATATGGTATTTGCTGTGGGTATTACTCATAATTGAAGGCTGCAACATTCATTGTGGGATTCTAGCTCTTTCTGTAGGGCTATTATCAAGGTGTTTGGAGTTTCTTGTTTCTAGTGCTTGCTTTATAATTTTAAACTCCTGTTTCTTTTTTAGGGTACCTCAGTGATGTCAAATTCTGAAAAGCGTGCAAGCCATGCTGTTAATGGGGGTTACAAGAAGACCCGTGTCCCATCTGAAGGTTCAGATGCTGTGAAGAACAATGTTCAACCGGATAGAATTTCTTCTATAACTCAAAAGAGTTCTCAGAAAGACTCGCATACACCTGTCAATGAAAAAGACAATCACAGTAGCTTGACACCTAGCAACAAGAGGATTAAGCAGACAAGTCCTAATGGCGATGCTAGTTATTCCAGGCCTTCAAGAAGATCAAATGAAGAGGCTGCATCTAGTATGCCATTATCTCCTGAAACAAGCAAATCAAAGACGACCCAAGCTGAGGGATCTAATAATGGTACCTCAGATCTTGACTCCTCAACACCTGGTCACCCTGTGCAGTCTGATTTAAAACACCCTGAAGAAAGCAATCAGCCTGTTGATCCTACGGAGATCAAGGTATGTCTTGGGAATATTCTTTGTCGCGTATTTTTCTCTGATGAGTGCTGGATTTGTAGTTATATCGGTCCTCTCTTTTATTTTGGGGCTCTTGGGGATTCTGTAGGGTTTTGAGGAGGAATACTTTTATATAGTTGATGTGTAGAGGATAAATCTATGCTCGTTATGACCAGGTTGGCTGTGACAACGGGCTGGGATAGGTCATGTGTGTTTGATCTTTTTCCTTCCCGAGCTAGTCAGCATATTTGAAATTGATATCTACTGTCATCTCATTTTTGGTTTTCATCAATTAATGAAGCTAGATACTGAAATAGCTACGAGCTCTTTCCGGTAATTGCGTATAGTTTTCCCTTTCAAATATATTTTTTTTTTTGTGGAAAAGAATAAGATCCTTTTCTCTAGGTTTAATTGTAGTTCCTTTAGAAGATTAGTATGACCAAGCTCAGATTCACGGTCCAAGTTGTGATGGAGTCAGTTACACTTGGGTTTAAATTTGAGAGTTAGACAGAAAAATTTATAGTCGACGTGTCTAATCTTAGGATGTGGACTTGGGGAGTATGGGGACACGAGCAATTGAAACAAAAACTAATTATTTTAATTTGATCTTCGGACACGAGCAATTGAAATAAAAACTAAGTATTTTAAGAGTTTTTTTGTAATCACTTTTTTTGCGAAAAACAACCTTTTATAATCACTTTTTTGCGAAAAACAACCTTTTAATTTTTTTTTTGCAACTTACAACCTAAAACCTAAATTTTTTTGCGAAATGAAACCTTTTTCTAATTTCCGTCATTGACCGTTAGTTTTAACCCCAAACCACCCCGACACCACCCGAAAACACCCCAAAAACACCCCAAAACCACCACCCACCCTAACCCGAATGGTTGTGACTGTTGGGGGTGGTTTCGGGTGGGCTGGGCCACCATTGGATGGGTTACCTTTTATTGGCATTGGAAGCACATCACATTATGGCAGGGTAATGTTTCACAATTTAATGAATCTTCTACTTATTTGATGGGATGGTTAAGAGAGAATTCCATTACAAATCTAGAATATCATTCTAATTAGTTCGGATTAAAAAATCTATTTCGTCTATATAGAATTTGAAAATAAAATAGATGGAAAATAAAGCAAAGAACCCTTTTTTATTCTTCGCGTCCAGGATTACGTCCTGGATCATTAGATAGGAATCCGAAAATGAAGAGAGAAACAAAGAATATTACTACTGTGTAAACAAAGAGTTTGAGAGTAAGCATTACACAATCTCCAAGATAATTTTGGTTTCGGGTGGACTGGGCCGGTTTTCGGGGTGGTTTCGGGGGGGTGGTTTTAGGGTGGTGTCGGGTGGGGTAGTGGTGGTGTCGGGGTGGTTTGGGGTGAAAACTAACGGTCAACGGTCTAAAACTAACGGTCAATGACAGAAATTAGAAAAAGGTTTCATTTCGCAAAAAAATTTAGGTTTTAGGTTGTAAGTTGCAAAAAAAAAATTTAAAAGGTTGTTTTTCGCAAAACAGTGATTATAAAAGGTTGTTTCTGACAAAAAACTCTTATTTTAATTTGATCTTTAAAGTTTTATTTGAAATACTTCTATACTTTTGTTTTTCAAAACGATAACAGATGGTAATAAATAAAATAAAATTTCTGGGAAGGAAACTTCAAAAGGGAAAGGTTTTAAAAAGACAGCTTAGGAGAATTTGAAAGGTATCACAAGACTTGCAACACGAAAATCTAAAATATGTCATACTTCATTACATCCCCGCCACCACACATGTTAGCCCTCTCAATTTTTCTTATACACCGGATAGAGAATACAGAAGTGAAAGCATGTCTCCCATAAAAGAGAGAAGAGAAAGGAAACTTGGCAGCCCTGATGCCCTATCTCCTAACATCGAGCAGAGCCTTAACCGGACAAGGTGGCAGGAGTATTGTTGATGCCTGATAATTGTGCCAATTATGTTGCACTGACAAGTGGAAGATAAGCCCTATTGTCTTGATTGATATTATTGTGGATCTAAGCTCCAATTTTCACAATTTTCCCCACCCAGGTCCAATCCACCCAGGTGTTGTTGACATGGATACGCTGGGTGATATGGTGAGAACAAGCATCACTTAAACTTTCGCTCTACTCATCGAACACTGTGAAGCCCTATTAGCCTTTCTGTGGTCATGACTTTTTCACTGCTCGAAAGGCTTCAATTTATCGTCTAATGTTTTCCATCAATAATTGAACCTTTCAGGACATTGGTAATTGCCTTTGGGAACATTTATAACTAGTACTTTCTCCGTTGTTATTTAATAGGGACACTTTGACATTTGTCACTATTCACAATTTACACTTTGACCACCTTGTGTTATCTATACAACACAACAACTAAAACTTATTCCCAAAGTGATTTGGGGTCGGCTAACATGAATCGTCAACTGAAACCGTTACCAGAGGAGATGACATCGACAAGAGTGATAAAAAGTTTTTTAAAAAAAGGTTTAAGTTTTAAGAATTTTTAAAGAAGTGTTTTTGAAAACAAGGTTTACACCAAGAAGTTTTAAAAGAGGTTTTAATACCAACACAATTTACACTTTGACCACCTTGTGTTATCTATACGTGAGAAAAAACATAGTTATGTGGGATCTTGTTTGATTCATTTTGATATGTAGATTTTTAATATCAACTTTTCATGATTTTACTCTTGTGCATTTAGAGATATTCGTTCTCAAAAATATGCATTGACAAGCGTGAAAAGTACAAATGTCCCTATTAAATAAAAACAGGGGGAGTAATTAGCAAACTATCCCCTTCAGTATACGCTTTGTGATGTTGCTGAATAAAGTCCAAAGCCTAAGGTAGCCATGTCTGAATTCTGAAGCCCAACTGAAATTTGCACCAGAAAATCTCCATCTGTTGCAGATAATATCTGTCACTCCTACTACAGAGACGACACTGTATCAAAGTTAATTTTTATTCACCATTTCACCCTGAGAAGAACACTTCTAGGGGATGTAATCTGGCATTGCGTCGGAGCGGGAAAAAAGCATTATGGTTAGTTCATATCAGAAGACAGGAACATTTCTACTTCTCCAAAAGCTCCATAACATCACGACACCATTTGATTTTGTTGGGATCTCATACAGTAAAGGCTACATATAGAATGTAGACAATATGTAACCAAGTCTACCAAGATTTGCAAGTCTGCGGTTTTTGAACTTCTAATATGCAAGGCTCTAGTCTAGAATCTTACTGCTGGACAAAAATACCAGAAGTGAATGGACATGTCATGCGTTGGTTTTCTTGAAGCCTGTGGTTTCACTAACTTGTGCACTGAAAAGAGAGACTAAATACAACCGTCATATTTGGAAATAAATGAATTTAGGGAAATAGTGTGGAGCTTCCTTTTTCTAATCACTTCCTATAAGAAAATATTCCATCCTTCTCATAAATAGTTAACATAGGAAAACTGGCTGCGGGCTTTGGCTTGTATTATGAGATATTCTTTAGGCTGTATACTCTTCACCTTGAAAAAATAAATTTATTTAGGTCTTGAAAAAAACTTGCAAGAATTTTAGGGTGCTGTTCTCACTTTTAAAAGAAGTTACAGGGCTAATCAAGGCTGATTAGGTTCATTCAGGTTTAATAAGTACGCAACATATGGACGTATGAGGTAGTTCAGAACCTTTTGAAAAGGTATTTTAAGAAGTGGTGCATAAAGTTTGGTTTCCATTATTTTCCTACTTCTAAATTTTGGTTACCTTTTAGGTTCACATTCATGTCAAAAGGCGAATTGTTGGTGAGCAGAATAGATGATGCTGAACACCCCCCTCCCCCCCTCTAGTTCTTAACCTCTCTCTTTCAAAGTTTGTTTGAGACTATGCTTGGTTGGTTGCATTATCTTTTCATTTCGTCATGACTGTATGTAATTGACTGCAAAAATGTCTTGTTCTTGCTTCTTAGGAGGACTACGAGAAGCATTCTAACTCAAGAAAGAAGGGAAGACCACCGAAATTACGAGCCTCACTGTCAGGTATGCGAAAATATTTTCATGATATTCAATTATCAATACCACTCCTGATGGAAATAGTTGTAGTCGATTGAGCACAGATTTGCATCATATTTCAGGGGATGCTCCTGGAGATACTGTTGACCAAACCCCAAATAAAAGTGACGTCGTCACACCATATGGAACTATAGTCATAGGGTTGACATATGATGGCAAGATGATTGATTCACTTGGTGAAAGTTCAAGTCAGCATTTGAAATCAGAGCATAAGAGGCTTGTGGGGCATGCTGAGATATACACAAATGATCATGAAAGCGCAGTAAGAAATTTAGTTAGATAGCTTATTTTTAATTCATTTGCCACAATTTCTTTAACAAAAATTTCTCTTCCATTCTTTTTTTGTACATCTTTCAGGTGCTCTTCTTTCTCTCCTGTAGGGATGCTAATAATGCAGGATATTTTTTTCTTGTAGGGGAATGGGCAACAGACTGAAGGTGAAGTCAGCAATCTGAAGAGGAAGAGAGGCCGACCGCCCAAAGTGCTATTTCGGCTTGGTAGTCCAAAGACTCAAGACGCAGGTATACTTGTACATTGTTTATAACCATCTGCATTCTATCACATTGGCTGTTTTCCTTGCCGTTCTCATTGTCTTCTTTTATTGGGTGTATGCTTACCTTTGTGATAGAACTTGCGGAAGAGGAGAAGAAAGATGATGCCTCTGATGCCAAAGATGATTACGAGAGTCACTCTCCAACAAAGGAAGTTGAAGAGCCCGTTGCTTCCACTGAGCTTTCTTTGATTAGCGTCTCAGCACCTACTGATATTTGCATACAACGTGTGACGAAAATTAACAATCAAATGAAGCGACTGAGTGGCATACGTAGGCTGAATACGAGAAGTACTTCAAGGAGGAAAGTAAGAAAACCGAGGAGTGTCTCAACAGATTCCGTTATGGTCGATATAAATGAACCAGTAAAACCCGTTAATTTGAGGAAAGGAAAGAAACAGAAATCAATAAATGAGGTTGAATCTCAAACTGAAGGTATTAGCTCATACTGTAAATGTCATTGATACTGCAGGTAGTCTTTTTTCTGGTAATTCGAGGGAGTCCTTGGAGACCTTTGATGGTTGTCGTTCATCTATAATACTGGCCCGGCGTCTTTTAGATCTAGGACATGTGTTGATTAGGAAGTCACTACCCATATAGTTTCTGCTGCGCAAGTTGAAGTATAGCTGTATTTTTTCTCTGTCATTGGCAGATGCTGTAGATACCTCTAGAATTAGAGCCATCGATGTTTTCAACAATGAAGTAGACAGGGATGTTGACAGAGTTGTTGACAGAGTTGTTGCTAGAATGTCAAGCAACGCGTCAGATGATGATAGGCCATTATCAGCCTGGTTTGAAGGAGCACACTCTCCTTCCACAATTGATGCAAGTAAGCTGTTGGAATTTTCTGCCATACCCTTTGTTTGGTTTTTGTTTTGAACAAAACTTCTTTTACTAAAATTTGCAGGAATCTCTCCAGTTGGGACGGTTGGTCAATCTGGTGAGAGTGAAGAAAAAGAAGAAACTAAGAAAACATCTGTTGGTGAATATAAAGAGAAGGAACAAGACAACAGGGAATATACCTCAGCAGAAAATATCAGCCGAGAGAAAGACAAGAATACCCCTGGAAGACTGGATGAGATACCAATACAATCACAGTCCACTGCAATTGTGGCCGTGGACGATCGAGAAGTACCCTTTGTGAAGAACTCTCCTATCTGGGGAATGATCGAATCCATGGAAGTCATGAAGCAGATTCCTCAAAAACCGCATTTTCGCCCGTTGTATAATTGCAAGGAAGAATGTCGCGAGGGATTAGCCATAGGTAGTATGGTAACTTTCACCAGTTTAGTAGAGAGAATATTAAAGGCTTCCTTTAATGATCCGAAAAGCCTGTTGGATGGGTATTTGGAGGCTCTTGTGGACTTGGAAGAACTAGGTTTCAATGTAGCACCTGTTAGAGAACAGTTAAATATGCTGATATCCATAAAAATCAGGTGGGAACAAGCTCAAAGTACATCTAAAGAAATTGAGAGGCAGATCACGGAGCGTGGGCTTGAGAAATCCAAGATCAATGAGGACATTGCAGAGGTAGATAAGAAGGTAGCGGAGTTAATGATGAGACGGGCCTTACTCTTGTCAAAGAAAGAGAAGAAAGATGCCGAGATTACATCGCTGCAGTCAAGTGTTGATTCTGCCAAGCATACCCTTGAAAATGCTGAAAAGGAATTCGATAAAGTAGCTTCGTCACTTTGGTAACTGTATTCACTTGTATACATCTTTGTAACTCTTGTTGTGTGTACAGAGCATTAGCGGGTTTCAGATTGTTGTTTGAAAGAAATTAACTGTTGTAGTGCTGAGATCAGATTAGGTTTAGGATATAATAGTTAGGCCAGGAAAATCGAGTTTTTTTTCCTGAAAAAATGAGTGTCTCATCTATCATTTGGCAAACTTGAGGCTGCTATTTTTATAGATTGTTGCTCTCTGCTGTTGGAAACTTGCAATGTTGCAGTATGCTTTTGATACTGCTGTCTAGGGGACTGGCTGTTGCATTCTGCAATTGCTTATACTGAGCATGATAGATTTGGAGCATCATATATTTGAAGGTTATTTTTCTGTTCTATGTCCATATTTGAATGAATGTACGTAAATAGTTTGTTACGTGGTGTAAGGGGTCTGTCCAACAGACCACCACGTCCTGCTAGCTTGCGGCAGACCTTTATGCTCTGCCACTCCACGTCAGAGCGTCCAGAGCAGAGCAGGTCTCACAAGGCAGATCACTTTGAATATAAGCTCTAGACAGGGAATTAACAAAGGCCTTATTACCTCGGCCCACTTCCAAAAGGAACCTACTTATTTTACTAGGTCAGTCATAAACCCATGTCTTATATAAATACTCATGCCCATGCATGAGTAAGGTACGTACTATCAAACACTCACAAAATACTTGCACTTGGTATTCGTTTTCTCTCAACTAGAGACCTTGTGTTTATCTTGGGTTGACTTAGGCATCGAAGGGGCGATCCTCGGAAACAACCCCCGAGGTTCACCTTGTTTTGCAAGTAACCACCACCACGAAGGAAGCTTGGGAGCCACGTTCCACCAAATTCCCACCACCACACTCACTGTAGCTGTAATGGACAGAAACACGTGGTAATAAATTTTCTCGTAATGATACAAAGTACTTATACGTAATTTGAGGAAGAAAGTCGCATGCAAATGTCTATGGTGATGCATGTCCATCATTATTATCGATGTCGACACGGTATTGGGTTAATAAACTGGTAATGAAACTAAATAAAGATATAGGGGCGAAGATTAATTATCACGAGCATCTGCACGAGACTTTGTTTATTTGTATGAGACTTTGTTTACAAAACTATGAAAGTGTTAACATTACCACAATTTATTAGCATCACACATCGAAAGGAATTTTGGTCCGATTTTTGTAAAATATTGTTAAGCACTTTTTTTAGGGAAAAGTTAGTGTATTAAGTCAATAAAGAATCCATGAATACATACAGGGTTATTTCGTGGGGTACAAATTATTTAGGAAACCTGCCTAATTGTAATGTTAAATTTAGGCAGCTCAGGCCCAAATAACTTGACAAGGTCGAAATACCTACTGCTGTGTGAGACAGACATTTCCCACTATCGTCTCTTTTTCCGGCCGACAGACACCATTTGCTACCCCCAGTCGCCAACCCTCGCGTGGCAGCGACCCTTGCAGGAGAAACTCTCTCCCCTTGCACGCGAGGCATCGACCTCCTTCCCCGACGAACTGCTGCTTATGCGTGGGAACGACCAGCAACTATTGCTGATATGAATTTAAATTAGGTTCTAAATGGATTAACTTAGTGATTTAATGGATTAAAGTAGCCCTATTGACATATGTTAATCTAGTCTCTTATGTTTCAATGGAAGACAAAGATAAAGTACTAAATGGGTAGAATTAGATAGCAAATAAATTAAATTAGTGCCTAAATGAAATAAATTATTGAAGTCAGATTATATAGCTAATTAAATTGAAGTGCTAAACAAGGAATCAAAAAAATATAATGGCCATTGAAAAAAATAAATTGGTGCCAAACGAAATTAAACTGACGCAAATAATAGAAGTGTCGGTCTGGGAAGGAGCGAATTGGTTGGCTGTTGGGCCTGCCTATTTTATTGAGCTTGGGCCTGCCTAATTTTAACATTATAATTAGGCGGTATCTTGCAAGACAAGTTGCCACGTGGGGAGCGTGGTTTTTTCTACATTGTTCGACCTCAAAAGACACCAACTTAACTAGATGATGAACTACACTATTCCCATCTATTTTAACATGGGACCATAACAAAGAAATAAACAACGAACTAAGAAAAGCTATATCTTGTAGCACTTTGATTGATAAACCAAGCATCTAAACAAAGAAAGATAGAAGTATTACAAACTTGTATACCGTTTTTGGGAATTATTTTGGTTATTATTTCATCCAAGTTGGGGTGAAAAATTTAAAATATTATCGCAAAGATTAAGTGAGTTGGCCTAATTACATAAAATTCTAAAATTTTCTCCTATTTTTTTCGATTCTCTTTCTAAATTGCTATCACTTTAAATTTTAATTTATTGATATGTGTATTATATTAACTATGATCTAAAAAACATGTTTAACTTCTAAAATAATTATCACACTTCTAGTTTGTGGATTTCAAAATAACATTAATTCTCTAAGTTATAAATAACATTCAATGATAATATTATTTAACTCGACAGGAACTTAAATAACTACTAAAGAACTAATCATTATAATTCTGCTCATAAAATAAAAAATTGAATGAAGAGATGTTAGATGGGTAATTTAATAAGCCTATTCCCAATATATAACGGCTTGATTGAACAAAGCCTCCTTAATTTCACAATCTCCTTGTTGAATGTTCTGTTTTAACCTTCACCGACCGCAATAGGAATAAGAATAGGAACAAACGATAATCCATTCCTACCTTTATAGCAGTACTTGTTTGTTGTGAAATAGGGGGTGAATGTATTTGATTAGTGCGGAATAAAATATCGTCAATATAATATGAATGAGAAAAGAGATAATAAGAATAAATAATGTTGACCCAATATGGTTTTGATGATGACAAACTAAAGTAATTAACTAATAGAGTTTATGAGTTTTATATATGCAAGAATCATTGTGAAAGGTTGTGCCTATAACATTGAGAATGCTTGTTGATAAAGGTGTACGAGGTGCATTGTTCCTATGGATAAAGAGAATACTACAATCAAGGTTGAAGTGAAGAGACTTAACTTGAAAATTGAAGTGAAGATATTCAAAGGAACAACTATCCTAACATGAAGGAAGCTTAGAATGCATGAGTTTGTATTTAAGTTCCTTAATGTAAAAAGTGAACGAGATTCTGAAAGGTAAGGAAACTTAAGTTATAAAGTTGGAATGAAGGTTTAGAGTCTCTAGCTAAGTTCCTAGGATTATTGAGTCTAAAAGGTAAAAAGGTTGTGTTGGTTTCTATTAATTAAGTCTACGAGTTCCTTTGGCATGTGAACTTAGTAGATGGGAACATGTTGTGGTAATATAGGAACACACACAAACACATAGGAACTTGAGTTAAATGTTAAGCAATGTCTTCAAAGTTAGAGAATTGGGAATTGGGTTATGTTCCTATGTTGGGAACAGACGTTGGTATAGTTTGGGAACACAGGTTGGGAACAGACCTAAAACGTCCTAGTTGTGCGCCTAACATATATGAAGCACTTAACTGATTTGTTTAGGAGTCCTAGCTTATTTTGACTAGATCCACTAATTTAAGGAATTAGTTAGGAATTTGTTAGGAAAAGATTTTAAAATGATTTTCTGTTTTGAAAAGGATAATATCTTATTTTAAAATCTTATCTTTTATTTTAAGTAAATCAAATGATAAATTGAACTTTCCCACCTTTTTAAATCACGAATTTCAAAACTCCCACCTTTGTTTTTTTAAAACTCTCACCTTAAAACTACCAAAAGTTTTAAAACTCCCACCTGTTAACGGAATCCGTCAAATAATCTGTTTTGTGGGCCCACTTTTGTCTAATTTTGTTTATATCTCGTTCAAGATCTCGAATTGGGGCTTATCTTCAGTCAATAAGACATTAAAGTGAGAAATTGAGGGGAAAATTGCAATTGAATTTAGGGTATTTGCAAGTAGGAGATTGCGCATCACATTTCGGATACAATTTATTGACGTAATTTTTAATATTCGCTGAGATTTTTGTTGTTTAAAGATTTAGGGTTTCTTATGGTCTCTTTAAGTACTCCCTCCGTTTCTTTTTGTTTGTCCTCATTCCGTTTTTGTCCGTTTCTTTTTGTTTGTCATACTTTTTTATCTTTCCTTATATGGAAAAATTATATTACCCATCTACCCCTACTTTATCACTTTTTGGTCCCACATGTACCTTAAAAGTTTCTCTCACCTACTTTAATCACCACATTTATTATAAAATAAGTGGACTCCTTACTTGTTGTCCCCACCCACATGCATATGACATCATCTTTCTTGACATTTGGAGCTACAGTAAATGGGACAAACAAAAAGAAACGGAGGGAATACTTTTCAATTGAGTTTATTTGAGTTAGTTTAAAATCCTAATTTAGCAATTAGAGGTCTGTTTAGGTAATTAAAACCCTAATTGTGCATAAATTTTTATTCTTTGTTGTTTGATTGAAGGATTACCATGTTCGGAGAAGTTGATGATGATGGAGATGCTTCTCATATGTTGATGGAGGGAAAATAACAAGATTAGCAATAAAATTTTGATGTTTACTTGTGTTTACGGATGAAAACAAACTTAGACAAAAGTGGGCCCCACAAAACAGATTTTTTGACGGATTACGTTAATTGGTGGGAGTTTTAAAACGTTTGGTAGTTTTAAGGTGGGAGTCTAAAAAAAAGGTGGGAGTTTTGAAATTCGTGATTTAAAAAGGTGGGAAAGTTCAATTTTTCCTAAATCAAAAGATTTTCTTTTTAAATAAAATCTAATTTTCAGTTTTTATTTAAATATTTTCAAAAGATATTTTTTCTTAAATCATTTATTTAATAATGGTTCAATTATTTTTCAACAAAACACTTCCCACATTCGTTACTACTGTTACACGTTAATTGGAAAATTAGTGGGAAGTGAAAATATTTTCTTTTTAATGAAAATCAGATTTTTGATTTTATTTAGAATAAATTAATAAGATAATTTTCCTAAAACTATTTAATTTAAATGATTTAATTACTCCTCAAGCAAACAGTAATCACGTTCAATCTCTCTACTGCTATACGTTTAATAGTTAGTGATTAGTGGGCTTGATTAATTAATTCCCAAATCTTAATAATTTAATTAGTTTTATTAATACCCAAGTATTCACAATCACGTAATGTTTACTGCTTAAGTTTTTTTTAAAAGTAGTGGGGTGAGTGGTTAATTACTTCTCAAGAAATATGAAATAAAAACTAATTAAATTATTAAGTTATGGATATGGGTTAGTGGGTAAATTAGTGGTAAGTTATTTCATGACTACTTAAGTTATAAATAGGTGCCTAATCCAAAGTTTAATGTGCCGGATTTTAAGTTATTCTTACATAAAGTGTCAAGCTTTAGTAGTCCTTCCATAGAGTGTCTGACTTCAGTTTTAATTGGGTTTAACTAAGATAGAGTCAGTACCGTCATTCCTTCAATATACTCTTATGTTCCTTATTCATTTCCTACTTATTCCTTTATTGTTTTTATCGTTTGTAATCTTGGTTTTTGGGGAAAGAGGATTTTGAGTGAAATCCTGTATTGGGCGAAGCTTTGAGTGAAGCAAGAGAAAGGGAAGGAACTCGAGTGAGTTTCATTGTAAGTGTGAGAATTTGAGTAAAGCAAGAGAAAGAGAAAGAGAAAGGAACTTCGAGTGAAGTTCGAGAGGAACAACAATTGGTGGGAACTGTTGTTGGGAACTTGAGTTTAGGAACTCAAGTTGTGGCCCGAGAGAATTAATAGGTTTGTAACAAAGTCGTTGGCCTATTATAGTGGAAAGTATTGAGTCAAAATCCCTTGTGGTCTTGGTCGTTTCTTCCTATTTGGCCTAGGAAGTTTTTCTTCGCTGAAATTTCTTGTGTATTTCACTTGTTCCTTTCGTTGTTTTATAATTCCGCAAAAAATAACGTATATTTGTCACACTATAATTCACCCCCTCTTATAGTGTTCCCTTAGAAGTCAACAAATAATGACAAAAGGATTTAATGTGGTTCGGTCAACTTGACCTACGTCCACGAGTGGGGGATTCGAGAGCTTCTATAATTTTCAATGGAAAAATAGAGGATTACAAAATAGGAGTACTTAAGAGGCTAAAGGTGTGAACTAAAAGATAGCCTAATGGTTCCTTTTATAATACAAGGAAACCCTAATAAAACCCTTTACTAGCCGTCGTGTACAAGATAAGAAAATCAGAAAAGATAGGAATAAACAAGTAAAGATATATCAAATAAGATAAAATCTTCCCAAAAAGATATATCAGATTTACTTCTTTTTCTTTTTTGGTAAATCGGCAAATAAAGATTTCAATGCATATCTTTTCCCATAACATTGTTTTTAATAAAATATGATAATTCATCATTCAACCTCAATACATAAAACCGAGAGTATTAATCATACACCCGAGTGTATCATGAATTCATAAGAATGATACATCCAAAACTGTTTCCCCCTCTTTGCTCACGTCCAAATAAGCAAAATTTAAACGTCAAATAAACAATAATAAAAAATATAAACTTGGATGCACCATACTCATAACACGCCCATGTATATAATAAAAACTTTAACAAAGTTATAACTTCCACCCATTTAAAATTCTTACCCCTAAACATAAAAAAAAACAAAATCTTAACCCTAAATCCTTGTAAAAATTAAAATCCATCATAATTTAGCCGTCCAAATAAAAGATTACTACTCCTACTTACTTTTACTCCCTTATAAATAACAAGCCATCATGTATTCATGTGATTGATGTCATAAATAAAACACCCATAAATTTACCCCCCAAATAGGAGAGAGAAAAAACAATGACATAAAAAATCAAAATTAAGTCTCCAAAATCTAAATTAACCCCCATTAAACATTAATACAAATCCCCTCTTCTTTCTCTCCACCTGAATCGTCACTTTCTCTCTCTCTTCAACTCCTCCAACAATGGCAGACTCAGATTCATCACACTACGAACACACCTTCACAAAAGGCACCATAGTCGAAGTCAGCTCTGAAGACGAAGGTCTTCGTGGTTCATGGTACACTGCAACAGTTATCCGCACAATTTCTCGTAAAACCAATAAAATATTAGTAGAATACCACAATTTAATGGCAGATGATTCTGGTTCGAAACCACTTCGTGAGTTTGTTGACGCCATTTTAGTACGACCTATACCTCCTCGTGAACCTAACCTTGTGTTCTCTTTAATGGATGATGTTGATGCTTTTCATAACGATGGTTGGTGGGAAGGTGTTGTTACCAAAGTTAATCAATCCTCTTGTGGTAGTGGTGGTGCTAGTTCTTACTCTGTTTTCTTTCGGTGTTCTCGTGAACAGATTGATTTCTGTGATTCGGATCTCAGGTTGCATCGTGAGTGGGTCCGTGGGAATGTGTGGGTCCCTCCTCTTGATGTTCTTCCTTCTTCTGGGTTTGTGTTTTGCTTCTTTTCTTTCTGATTTCAAGTTTTGTTATTTTTTTTGTTTTAATGGTTTGTTTAGCTTCCATATTGTTGAAATTTTAAGAGAAAAAGGGAGGAAAGTAGAGTATGTTTCATTAGTGTTTTTTGTGGATTTGTGATCTGGACTGCTGTTACCTAATTGGCCTTTTGAATTCCCGATTCGCCCTTAGTTTGCAATTCGCAGGATAGTGCATTAAGGGCCTGTTCTCCCCGGCTTATTTTTAGTTTAATTCAGCTTCAGAAAATACTTTTAGTCTCACATATCACTATTCAGTTCAATTCACTTGTTTTATAGCCCTGCTTGTTTGGCATGCAATGAACTTCGGTTCGGTTCAGTTCAGTTCCATTAATTTTAGTTTAGTTCTAGTTTAACTTATTGTTAACACTTTTATTACATTTGGATACCACATGCAATTTGTATAAATTTTGGAAAATTTAAAATCCCAAGAGCTAGTTTTGGGATTGAAGTTTTGATTTTTTTGGGTATATATCATTATTTTGCTTGTTTGGATGAAAAAGAAGGATGAGAACCCCTTTATATTTGGGATGTATTCTTTCCGCCTTAGGAAAAAAACGTTTTAGATCAGGTTCAATCAGGTGAGAAAACAAGGTGACTAGGTCCAACCATGTCTAATAAGGTCAATTGGGATAAGTTCATGTGAAGAGAATGTACTCTGAATGAGCTTTTTTTTTGGGTATTTATGTAATGTGTATGGAATGTATTCTGAAACTTTCCTGTAGAGAATCTATAATCCACTTTGTTGTTTGACAGTGAGAGAACTAGAAAAGTAAAGTTTGGTTAGTCATATTTATATGTCATCTATATATCATGCATGCATGAATCATGTTTCCAATTGGTGGTGTATGCTGCGAATACCAATATTAGCCCATTAGTGCCCTCCCTACAAAGAAATGAACTAAATTATGCTTATGTGTTAATTGGCAGGCAAAGGAAAAGGAATGGAGAAGATGGGAGAAATGGTATATATTTAACCCGAGATGGAGGAGATAAGGATGTTGTAAAGAGAAGTGGCAATACTCCAACTAAGCAAGATGTTTTTTTGAAGAATGGAAGATGTCGGGAAGAAAGTAGGAAGAGCAACCGTTCTACTACTTATGACAAGGTAGCAAAGAAAATTATGGATGGAAAATTGAGTGTAAGTAGCAATGGTACATGCAAGAAAAATGGAGTGACAACAAATGGAAATTTAAAAGAACCAAGAAGGAGAGTTAGCAAGTATGCAGGTATAGTCATTCTTGTCATTTGAAATTTACTATGGTATCATATGGTTGCATTACCTAATTTCGTGATGGAGCTCATATAATTATTGGGGGGTGTTTGGCAATGGCTAGTTTAAACGACTGTTTTTGTTCGCTTGTTAAATTGGTCGTGTACTTATTGACTGTTTATTGAAGTGTTTGGTAAAAGTGGAGGCAATGTTGGTTGTTTAGTGCAAAATGGCGGCAAAAGACAACACCTAAAGCTAGTAAAAGCACCTTTGGCTTTTGGTTGAAAGCTGACTTTTGAGCTACTCTACAAGTCATTTACCGAACACTTTGTTTGATAGTATAAAAAAGCCAAAAGCCAAAAACCAATGAAAAGCCATTTAAAAATCATTTGTTAAATAGCTCGTTGTCTTTTCTTTTTGGATTATGCCTTAATTCTTCGTAGGCCATGCCTTTGATGAATAGCTATATAGTATCTCAAGATGCTTCTAAGTATAAAGAGATATGCTTTAAAATGGGATGACAATTGGTATTAACATCGATAGCCCCTTCATCTATTTAGGCTGCATTCTTTTCACTTTATTTTTCCTGAATTTATTAAAATTTATTAGAACTTATCGGAACATATTGAAGGTCATTTTATAAGGTGGTAAATTTTATTGGAACTTATTTGAACTTGTGAGACTCTTTTAAGGTTAAGAGACCACACCCTTAATTGTGTTTTCTTAGTTCTCTTATACTATATTTCTTTTATCTTCTTATACCTGTTTTGTCTTTTGAGAGGATCTTCTTATCACTGTTTGACTCTTATAACTAATACTAATATGAAGTAACTAAGATGATTGAAGTAAAATCCACAATGCACCATGATTCTGGTTGCTGACATTTTGTTGGCAGCTCTGGAGTTTATCTATTTGATAGAATATATGTGAATAGTCGTATTTTCATTATTCTCTTAATTGTATATACTAGGGATTACATGAGATCACACAACCTATAAAATAGCAACTAACTATAACTAAAAGATATATACAAGATATGTACCTAATTAAGAGATTAATGAAAATATGACTAATCTCTATTCCATAAGTGAAGAGGAGGGGGACACCAAAATCAACATTTATTTTTTTGATTCCTAATTAAATGGAACAACTCTCTCCATGACAACCTGTTTTCACATTTTTAAATTTTGAATAAAGAAATACCAAACACCCTAAATAAACTAAATGTTATATTTTTATGCAAAAATTTACATGATTCTGCATGCAACTTGTGCATATAAGGCTAGTCACATATATTCTATTTCACAATGGGACAATGGTGCAAAGTTGAGACCTAATTAATGGAGATAAACAATCAACATTGTTAAACTGATATCAACAGGTACACTCTTTCTTTACCTACTTCCCTTGTGAGAATCCCTTGCGGAATATACTCCCACAAGTGGAAATGTGTAGATAAAATAGGAAAGTGCTAAATTACTACCCTAGCAATGGCGGTAAAAAAAAATCTTGAATTGTTTTGTTCAAGAGCTATGAAGAAGTGTAGCAATTCTTTGTGGAGATGCTCACTTACGGCTGTGTTCTCCTTGGTTTATTGCACATTTTATAAATATCTGAAGTCATGACCAGTCAACTGAACTCACCTTGAGAAAAAGAGGTCGGAGTAAATATTATTCACAAGCTCATAAAGGGTTAAGTTGTTTTTCCTTTTGTTTGTGTATAATTTCGTCATATTGTCATTTTAATGATTTCGTTGGCATGTTTGAATCATGTTTGATTGAATACAGTTCGCCAACTATCAAAAAAGTGATGGATGATGGCGACTCTAGGACTTGGTATTTCTTTTGTTACCAGAGCTCTCTTGGAGGATCCTATGCTACTGACTATTTTTTGCCTCATGAACAATCTCTTGGAGATTGAAGATTTACAAGCACTGTTAAGGTATCCTGTCATTTTATCTTATGATAAGTTTCAGTTTCCTTATTGATGACTTGATGTTGTGATTACTGTTTGTGACTGGTCATAATCTACCATTCACCTGAATGTGTTCAGTCCTTCTTTAACTGATTTTATTGATCCTCCCGTAGGAATAGAAGTTATAGAACGACGTATATGCTACCCTATTGCCTTTGGAATTAGCCAATGCCAACTTCTAAGAGAGTCCACTGAAGCTTTTTTACAAGTGTAATGTAGAAATCTGAAAACCTCGACCACATTGTGTCCTTATAGAGTTTCTTCTTGTGAATGTAACCTTTTTTTAGTTTTTACAGATATGGCAACCTAAGTATCTGTTGAGATACATTTTCCGGTGTACAAACTTGATTATTGCCACGAAGATATGTTATTAATAGTTTTTTGAGATCTAATGAAAAATTTCAGGTACGGGATAGCATATTAAGAATTTTACCTTTTGTGCTTGATTTTCTTTTGTGGACTTATCTTCAAGGCGGATCTTTTAAGGAGCGGTTAACCACGCGACCCCAAATATCATTTTATACGCTACATATAAAAATTTATGGCATATTGATCCCATATACTTGTTTTGAACAAGAGGTTTGAGGATACTTGTCCCTCCAATTTTCTTATCTAAGGTCCGCATTGTATGTCTTGTGCTTCTTCTTAGTCTTGAAAACGAGTGCGGATCATCTATTCCACATAGTGTCCCATTTGGTGTCCCTTTTTCTATTATTTGGTCCCATAACTTGAATAAAATAAAATTTTACTTTATTTTGTACATGCTCCCTATTAATAAAGTCTCCTCAAAAACAAAAATATAGAAAATAAACTTCACTTAGTAAAATAAAGAGCAAAAATGAAATAAATCGTTTTTGCCACTTATTTTACTATGTGAAGTTAATTTTTTTTATTTTTTGTGTTTTAGGAGGATTTATTAATAAAGAGCATGTACAAAATAAAGTAAAATTTTATTTTATTCAAGTTATAGGACCAAATAATAGAAAATGGAACACCAAATGGGACACTATGTGGGATAGATGATCCGCACTCCTTGAAAACCATTTGAACTATGGGGTGTCTCATGTCAAAAGAAAAACAATATGTTTGGAATAGAAACGGGCGTGCTTTGCTAATTTGAGTTTGTTTGTTAGTTTATTTGTGGAGAAACCTTTTGAAGAGGAAATAGTAGTGTCGTTATCTTAAAGAGTCTAACTGGGGTTGTTTTGGCAGCGGAATGACTTGTATTGAAGTATGTGATACGATAGCAAAGGATGCTGCCAAGGTTTTGGTTGCGACTTGCGAGTGACGAGAAGAGCTCATTGAAAGGCCTTTTTCTTTTCATCATAAAAAATGTATTTTAGGAGTGTAATGCTGTAATCTATGCATATTTGGGTCTCTTTCTATGATTAATATGGTAGAAGAGCTAGTAAACGTTTGAAATTAGTTTTATACATGTCTTAAGGAACTTGTAATATCCAATCCTGACATGTATTAATCATTTTTTCGACAAAATTATACTTGCAAAACACATATTTCTTGGAAATATGCCGTCGTTTTGGTGTATGTGAGCCACAAGGCCATTGGTGTAGTTGGGATTCAATTTCATGTGGTTGCTCACACCACACGTGACTTTTACCAACTCACCTATTTCTTTGACATCCCTATTTTCGTTGTAATATCGTTATAATATTTATTCCATCTATGCAGAGCTTTAGATCGATGTCCTCAGAAGCAAGGTTTTGATATCGGGGTTTGTAGAGCTTATGCTCCCCTCCCCCTCATTTTGATATGCTTATCTACACCAACAAAGGCATATTGATAAATTTTGATACCCCGTAATTTTTGTAAATAAGGTTTATGATATTGGCTTATGTTATGAAACTTTATGTCCAAATATGTGTTATTTTTTAAATAATAATTCCCATTATACTTCAATATTCTCTCTAATAATAAAGGGTAATGGAAATTAATGGAAAAAAGGTATTTGAGGACGATCACGTATACACATAACATATATAACTCACAAATATGCATATAAAATTATGACTACAATCACCATTGCATTTATCATCTTATGCTAAAGGAGTCGTAAAATTTGGCAAAATTTGATTTTATGCAGATATTATATAGTTTAATAAGGGAAGAAAGGGTGAACACCAAAGAAGAAAAAGAAAAAATGATCCTAAGTATTACTTTGACAATTAACCATTTCACAAATAGAATCTTCATCGCCATTTGCCTTTTGATGCTTGCATTTGATGTGTGCAATTGATGCTAGTATCACATACTTTAATGGATTAATTGCTGTATATGTCAAATCACATAAACATTGTACGGGTCTAAGGCACCTATTATCGGAGGAGAGTTTGGATTACTTTTACCTACGTGTGTTTACGGGACTTATATAATCCTCTCATAACTAAGTTTTCTTTAATTTTTGACGGATACTTAAGGTCCGTATGTTTTTTAATAACGTAAAAATTGTAAATTGTTAAATAAGTCTAAATCAAATCGATTAATGAAGAAGAGTTATACCCTGTAAATCTCCTCTTTTTTTTTCAAAATTTTGTGGTTTTTAGTAAATTTGGATTTATTAGTAAACTCTAATTGTTTCTCTATATAGAGACCAAAATAAAAAGGAAAAAATTTCAAAAGGCTCAACTATGATCGTCATTCTCAAAATAGGCCAATATTTAAAAATATAAATTTAAGCCAAACTATGCGTTGAGTTGGTTATAAATGGGCCAAACTATAGTTTGGATTGGATAAAAGTTGGGCAAATCCGTCATATTAGCGCATTTATATCCAACTCAACCCATAGTTTAACCTAAATTTAGATTTTTCAAACATTAACCTATTTTAAGAAGGTCGGTTATAATTAGGCCCATTTTTGAGAATTTATCCAAATAAAAACTCCAAAGACCAAAATTTATTAGTACTACATATTGTTACACTTGTACTTTTCACGCATGCCAATGCAGAACTTTTAACATTTATTTCTTTAAAAATTATAAAAATTAGATATTAATACTTATGAAGTAAAATCTAACAAGATTCCTTTTCCTTGTGGTCAATCTCCAAGGCCACAAGAACAACTCTCAGTCATCCACACTCGACAAACCACATTGGCACAACGCCTCACATTCCATTTGTGACTCGTGAGCCTATCGCAGGAGACACTAGTCGACTAACCACTTCACCCACCGGCCGCCCCACTCCATTAGCTATAGCCCACAGGCCACAGCCCTTTAACGGCAACCAGGTAACCATTTACCTTCTATTTGTTTTGTCCCTAATTTCCACTATTTCTTTTCTGAATATTTTTGGTTTGTTGATAATTATTAATTGCAATTAGTAATTGGATTTCTGATTACAATTATAATTAGTGTTTCATAATTCAGGCCAGCTAATGTTTCTATGGTTGATTGGTAATTGCATTTAGTTACTGGTAGTGTTGGGACGGGAACAAAACTATTCGGGCAAACCGGGTTGATAAAAGTTTAGTTTCAGTTTAAAGTTGGTTTTTTAATGAATTTATTGTTGGATAACTTAACAAACCAACTTCAGCTCGTTTATTAAAGAAAGATAATGCATATTTATGTGATTGTTATTTAAGTACCTTTTTATAGCAATACTTAAATTATTGATTGAGTGACTAAAAAAGGGAATGTTTGACATAACTGATCCAAGCAAATATCTATTACAGGCTTATAATTTTAAATTTTTTGATATGTTATTGGGCTTATTATTGAAATAGATTTCTTCTGTTTCGCAATACTCGCAACGTTTCTTGTTTGCACACTATCTAATGCAATACTTTGAACCTAAATATCTCCAATATTGATAAGTAACAGTTATAAAAAGTTGATATTATGATGATGTGCATCAAGACGAATTAAATAAGACCGCATTTAGCTAGATTTTTTCTTATACACTTGAAAAAAAATATAACATAAGATTGGTAGATAAACAGTGGTTACTATGCTAATGTTGCAAGAATTGAGAAATGGAGGAAGTATGTTTTATCATTTTATTGAGTCAAAGCTCAAAGTTTGGCTCGAACTCGAATAATTCTTATCAAGACCTCTCTTGGTAAGGATTTTTGAGCCAGAGATGAAATTCGAGCTCGAGTTTGGATTCAGTAAAATCAAACCAAACCAAGCCGAGCAATGTTAGAGTTCAGCTCGGCTCGATTCGTATCCAACCCTAAGTATTGGATATATTGGTGAGCTAATTTTGTAGATTGTTAACTGCAACTTAGTAATTGGGCATGTAACTATGTATGTGGCTTATGAGAGTTAATTCTGTGGTTTTTTTTCTTATGTAATTCAAAGGGTTATCACCCTTGTTATTGATAGTAATTTGCATTTTGAATCAATTTATAGATTGCCAAATCTATCAATTTGGTTAATTTTTTCAATGATGCTGAATTCCGAGTGATGGGTTACTAGATTCGCCACTGGTTATTAGCAGGCATTTCAAACAGTCAAATATCGGGCAACCACCAATGAGTTGGAGCTACTATGAACATGAACACCCTCAAAGCTGCTGCAACCCAATCATATCTCACACTCACTCCTCCTTCCAACTCTCCAAATTTCCCAGAAATCTCAAACTGCAAAACCATCAAACAACTGAAACAAATACATGCCAAACTAATCAAAACTACCCAAATCCATGACCCACTCATCACTGCAGAACTCGTTAAGTGTTCAGCTCTTTCACTTCGCAATCTCAGTTATGCCCGTCTTCTCTTCTACCGCATGAACCAACCCAATCCCTTCTCATACAACACCATCATCAGAGCCATATCAGAGGTAGAAGATGATCCACTTGAAGCTTTATCTATATTCACCCTTATGTTATGTGATCAGTTTATTTCCCCTAACAACTTCACTTTCCCTTCTGTGCTTAAAGCTTGTAGCAAGCTGAGAAATTTAGTGGTGGGTAAGCAGGTTCATGCTCAAGTGGTGAAACTCGGGTTCGAAGATGATGAGTTTGTGGTTAGCAATCTTTTGAGGATGTATGTCATGTGTGGTGATATGGATGATGCTCATTTATTGTTTTCTCGGAGGATATCGCATGATGATTTTGATGTTAATGCTGTTGGTAAGAAGACAGAAGAAGGTGATGTGGTTTTAAGGAATGTGATGGTGGATGGATATGTTAAACTTGGTGATTTGAGGGCTGCACGCGAGTTGTTTGATAAGATGCCGAAGAGAAGCGTGGTTTCGTGGAATGGAATGATAGCTGGGTATGCACAGCGTGGGTGGTTTAGGGATGCTATTGAGATTTTTAGAGAGATGCAGATGATGGATGAGAATGTTAAACCTAATTATGTTACGTTGGTTAGTATACTTCCGGCGATTTCTCATTTGGGTGCACTTGAATTAGGGAAGTGGATTCATTTGTATGCTGAGAGGAATGGTATTGAAATTGATGCTGTGCTTGGCTCTGCTTTAATTGATATGTATTCCAAGTGTGGGAGTGTCGAGAAGGCAATTCAAGTCTTTGAGAGCCTACCGAGAAAGAATACTATAACATGGAATGCTATTATTAATGGACTTGCTACCCATGGCCATGCAAGTAAGGCTATTCACTATTTTTCAGTTATGCTAGAAATGGGGATCAAACCTAGCGATGTTACCTACATCGCTGTTTTAACTGCTTGTAGCCATGGCGGAATGGTGCATGAAGGCAAAATGTTCTTTCATCATATGATAAAGGTAGCCGGGTTTTTGCCTAGGATTGAGCACTATGGTTGCATGGTTGATCTCCTAGGTCGAAAAGGACTCTTACATGATGCTGAGGAATTGATAGGCAACATGCCCATGAAACCCGATGTTGTCATTTGGAAGGCATTGTTAGGTGCTTGTAAGATGCATGGGGATATCGATATGGGAAGACGAGTGGCAAAACATCTAATGGAAATAGCTCCTTCTGATAGTGGATCATATGTTGCTCTATCAAATATGTATGCATCTTTAGGAGACTGGGATAAAGTTGCTGAGATTAGGTTATTGATGAAGGATAGAGACATAAGAAAAGATCCTGGATGTAGCTGGATCGAGATTGATGGAGTGATCCACGAGTTTCTTGTAGAAGATGACTCACATCCGTGTGCCAAGGAGATCCATTTGATGTTGAAGGAGATTTCAAACAAATTGCAAGCTATAGGATACCGGCCAAACACTACACAAGTTTTGCTCAATGTGGATGAAGAAGCAAAACATAGTGCCTTGTTCCATCACAGTGAAAAGATTGCTATTGCATATGGGTTAATTAGCACGAGCACTCACACACCACTTCGGGTGGTTAAGAATCTTCGAATATGTGATGATTGTCATTCATCAATAAAAATGATTTCGAAATTGTATAGTCGTAAAATTATAGTTAGAGATCGTAAGCGATTCCATCATTTTGAGGATGGGTCTTGCTCTTGTAAAGACTATTGGTAATTTTCTCATGAAATACATGATAATATTCTATGCCATATCTATTGTTTGTGAATGAGCTAAGTTAATACTAGTATATGTCTAAAATTCATTCGACTTGGTTGAACTTGGAAGCATGCTCAAGTTATGTGTCGAGCTTAAACAATCTCCTAAACTTGGTGAATTTAAAGATTCGTGTATTCGACCTCGGCTCGTTTATCAATCTGACTAGCTCATTTGAGCTTTGTTCTTTTATCAAGCTATTCAGTTGAATGAGCTTATTTGCTGCTGTCGTTTCTGATTCCAGAAAACCTGCACTTGCAACTTACAAGTGTAATTATGACTTAAAAATTGGGTAATCCACTTTAGTAGATAAATTTTAGTTACAAATTGTTATTTACCTAATTGTTGAATAACTTCTAAATTTGTGTGCATTTGAAATTGAGGTTAGATACTATTAGACAGTGTATATCGATAGATTGTATGAGATTTTAAGTTTAATTGTATCATTATAACTCGAAGTTTAAAATTCTTATAAAAAACCGTGTCTCACACTTTTAAGTTGACATCTTCCATAGACCGATTTTAAGTTAATTTTTTGGTTTTATCATGTTCTATTCATAAGCACGAGAACAAACTGTCTATCCCAAGATTTACCGGAATTTTAATAGATACTTCCTCCGTTTTCTATTACTTGCATAATTTCTTATATTTGAAAGTTACAAATTTACTTGCATCATTTCCTTTTAGGACAATACTTTTTCTCTATCTCTATCCAATCACATGGGTCTCCTTTTTTCTCTTAATTTTTCTTGTTTGTCTGCTTCAATGTTGTGCTGGCTTAAAACTTCTAGTTGCTCTGTCTTCCTAAGGTGTAGTTAGGTAGGGTGGCCTGACATGTGGCCGGTGGCTGGAACGGAGGTTGCTGCTACCACACGAATTGTTGGCAGTAGAGGTTAAAAAAAAAGGAGAACACGAGAGTGCCGTAATTTGGTTGACGTAGGTTTTAGTTGTTTTGTCTCATACGAGACTTGTGATTAATTGATCTTAAGTTTGATGTTGGTTTAACAATTCTCAAGTTTTGAGCATGGGTTGCTCTAAAAACCCAATGGTTTTGGCGGGTTCGAAAAAGATGTCGTTCCCGTTAAATTGATATTTATGCAGGTTCAGAAATAATGACGTTCCTGTTTGTTTGAGCATGGGTTTGCTCCGAATACCCAATGAATTTGAGCACGGGTTTGCTCCGAAAACCTAATGGATTTGAGTTTGGTTTTACTCTAAAAGAAACCCTTGAAGAATTGCTGCCAACATCGTCGACTTTTGCTGAAGCTACAACTATTGAAGAATTATTATTTTTATTGTAATTTTTTTTTGTTATTATTATTTGTCCAATCGTAACGTTCGTGTTACTGCCGTTACGATTGCGGGAGGGTGTTAGAGGGTATTGGACCATAGGTCCAAGGCCCATTAGGTTATTCTAGTTAGGTTATATTTCTAGCCTATATATAGATGTCATGGGAATGAGTTAGAATAAGCACAAATAATATATCTATCTATTCTTAACATAATACGACTCACAATGTTGATCTGATAGACTGATAGCTAATGGAGGTCTTGTCAGAGAGTGGACACAGAACCTACTTTCAGCGGCATTTTGTACGAGTTCAAGTTTATGACTATTTTTCGCCTATGATCATATGGTGTTCATGATAGATTTACATTTACATATGAGCATAATGCGTAGACGGGATGGGTAATTAGGGACTCCCTTAGAATTTTCATTACGTTAGCTAATTAGGGATGATAGACGAGTAAAATTTGGTGGATTTAGTATTGCACATGTCTTAATGGGGACGGGATGGGTATATTGCTGGGTGGTGATAGGTATAGATATAAAAAGTCATACTCGTAATGCGTAGTGGGTAGGTGGTGGCCTGGTGGGTATGAGGACATAGACGCCCCACATCCGCTCGCCCAATATCCATCCATGTTAATCCAACAGCGTAACATTTCATTAAATAATCTAATTCATTTATTAGTCCGAAAATAAATTAACTTAAGCCTATGACTTTATTAGTCCATTGAGCCAAGGAGCTCATTAAAGGACATCAATGAAGATATTATCACTTTAAACAAGTAGTTGAAAATGATTTTTATAGTTTTAAGTGGACATGCGGGTATAGTGGGTATAAGGTGGATATAAGCAGGTGGTCTAGGAAATTTTTACTCGTAAAAATCTCTTATGTGAAGGTTTTCTCCTTTCAACCAAATATAACCTTAATTAGTTTTCTCAGAACCCATCCAACGCTAGCTTTGGTACATGTACTATGCTAAGGTGTCTCTAGTAGTCTAGTCAATTATAGCCTTCAAATCAGTTTATCCAAGAAGTCATTTGATGAGATGCTCCTAGTGCACATACATGGTCTAGTCAATTATAGCCTTTAAATTAGGTTTGAAGAAATAGTAGTTCATTCAATTTGGCATAATACTTTTCCAACTCATAAACCCGCTTATAGTAATGCTCCAAGTGCACATTGCTCGCGATAACTCAACTTGGCTTAGTGGTCCTATTTGATAAGATGAGCACAATTACATGCATATAATTCATCTTTTGGCATATCAATCCACTGGTGAAAGGAATTAGACCACAATCCATCGCCATTCGCCAGGCAACAAAACTTGATGTCGAAGGCATTCATCTCAGAACCAAAAGAAAAGAAATGGTCCAATAACGTAGGAGCTAGAAGGAGCAACATGCACCATGTTTTAATTACCAAATAAGGCTCAACCACATGGCAAAGTTAACACTTGTTAGTTGTTAATTCATGATTTGCTAGGAAACGTTGGTTGATCCTTGGGGTTTGCAGCCTCATGGTAGTGATGATTTAAGAGAAAGCAGTGTCGGATCCAGGATTTGAAAGGTGGGGGCGCGGTTATAAATAATTAAGTATCCGGTAAAAAAAAATTAAATAAGCAATTAAATATTGCAAAAATCAATATAAACATAAAATTAGACCTTGCAAAAACCAACGTCTGGCTGCGTGAGGAGAGGAGAGGTGAGGTGAGGTCTGAACGAGGAGTGAGGTGAGTGGCGTGAAACTGAAAGAGTGAGCCTCCAGGACTTTATTAGGTCAAGTTTATTTTGTTCCAAAAGGTGGGTTTCTAAGGACTTTTTGGCCCATATTCACCTTAAAAAGTGCTATCTACATATATTTTATGGGTTGGGCCTTAGGTTTTTTTGCTTGTTTTTAATTTTTTTTGGAGTTGGGGTATGCCTATACCCCAATGTACCCCTGAATTTGCCCATAAGATAAAGTGTAATAAAAATGCAATAAAAGATGGCCCGAGATCAGGTATCCTAGGGTGCATGTGGGTATGGGAGTTTTAATTAGAGAGTTAGACGGAGATAGAGAATTGGCGAATGAAGAGTATGCATCATACACCACCCAAGTCTATTTGAGCAAAAAAATAGTCTTGGGTGTACCAAGGTACACCCGCGTGTATAATAAAAATTGTATGACGAGTGGGAATTCACAAAATTATTGACATGATCTTGTTTTGATTATTGATTGTATTAGATTGTGAATATATTTTGAAATTACTCAAATATTGTTATTGATCCTTCTCGTTTATCTTTATTAATGACAATATATAATTAGGTCATCTTATTCTCCTTTTCAATTCTCACCCTCTGTTAATAATTGGAAACTGTTTAGGAGTAACTTTGTAACCTCTAGCACATGCTCTCTCCCCGACTCCCCCTCTTCAATTCTTATTTTATCGGAATAGAAATCCATCCTCAATTCCAATTCCAACCCCATCCTTTAGTCCCCTTCATGCAAAACAAACATGAAATTTGAAATACAGTTTTTTTTTTTAATATTTCAAACCCCAAGCCCGATTCCCTCCAAACAAACACCCTAAATTTAATAATGTCAATTCATTCATGGGGTTTTATTTTGACTTTTATTATCATTCTTTTAATTTCTTGGGACAAGTGTTTAATGGTGATATAATTTTAGTTGTTACAAAGTCACTAGCTGCCAATACAAATTTGCCACATTAAGGATCATCAACCTAAGAACCTCCTAATTAATTACTAGAATTAGACACTTAGAAAGGTGCTTTTTGGGGCCTTCTATTTTGAGGAGGATAGGATGCACATTTTCTACAACAATTGCAATGTCTAATAGAGTTTGTTGCGACTTATGAGTGGCGGTTGGCCCTATAAATCGATTCTGTTAATGAAGCTACCAACCAATTAATAAATAAAGTACATTTGCTCACCTTTCTTTTGTTAGGGGAGTACATTGCCTCACCTCGTATTAACTATTTAATTTGTCATGAATAATGCAATGGACTTAAACTTAAAAGTAAAATTATTAATTTTGAGAAAGGCTAACCAACAACAATGGTAGCTACAACCTAATATATTTAATTAATCACGTTATCCCATCTTTTTTCCCTCACAATTGTAGCATGGATATATACAACTAATTAACTCCCTACTTACTAGTATAATATATTGTAAAAGCGACGCGGATATCAATAATTCAATAAATTATACTCCCTCCCTCTGTATATACAAGAGACACATTTGTTTCTCGAAAATTTATTTGATTTTGAATATCTATAATAATATAACATATACAAATTCTAAAGAGTTATACCATTTAATTTCTTAACTCCTTTCAAAATATTTGCATAAGTCTTAATTTCCGTACAACAATTTGACTTTTACATCATTCACATGCTTTATACTGATTATAATTTTTGAAACGCAAATGGTAATATATAAAAGGATCTAAGGTTTTGAATTAATGTATATTTTTAAGATATCAACTACTCATAATTTCTTATAATAGATTTGTGTATTGATAAGTTTGTTGGTCAAAGTTTGCAACTAAATTGGCATGGAGGTAGTATTATTTGTTAAGTATGTATTAAAATGTATTGAAATAAGAGAGAAAATGTGGTTGTGTGACAATGTGTTATTATGTGGTCAAATATAAGTAGAGACCAAGGATTTCGATATTGAGAATTCAATTATGGGTTTTGCAAGGGGTGATTAAGGGTTTCCAATAAATAATTAGCCTGATATTTAGTTTATTTAGTCCAATGGAAAGAAAAGTAATATATGAGTTAATTTTGTGTCCTTAATTCCCTTCAAGGTACGTGCCTCACAAATTAAATTATCTCTCACCTTAACTATTTTACCTCTGTATTATTTAAGGTATCCAAAATGAGTTACCAAATGTAGCTTTCCTTATATACTTATGGACACTTTGTCTGTTTAATTAATGCACGAGCTTCCTTTCAAAAAACAAATGTAGCTTCCCTTCATTCCACAAAATTATGTCATTCATTAACCTTTTACATGGTCTCCAATGAACAACTTTGACCATTGACAGCTTCAATTACGCACTCCGTTCCTCCTCTTTTAAAATTCACATTTCTCTTTTCTTTTTAAAGTCAAATTTCAGAAGCTTTATAAACTAAAACGAATGAATTCAATTTCATTGCCGACATAAAAAGCGGAAATCAATCATTCTCTAAACACCAAAACCTAGAATCTTAACCTAAACTCTTCGTACCACTTGTTATGAAATAGGCCGTATGACGATAAATGTGTTTGATTTCTAGGAATAAAATAAAAACGCTAACTAACGACAATTACTAACAGCGGGTTAACGGGGAGGTTAGTATTAATTAAAAAATATTAAACAAGGGGTATAATTGAGAAATCTGTGCAAATAGAGGCACAATTTAAAATTTTAAAAACCACAAGGGTATATCTTAGAAAAACCCTTAAATTTATAACTCCTAGCATGTAAAAGGGTACATCAAATCTTAGTGTTGGAAATTGAAGAGAAAGGAGAATATTGGTGGTAAGTTAGAAGACGACAAGTCCGCCACAAACTAAGGAATTTGACAATGATGATGCACTTCAAGATTACGGATTTACGGCTACAATTTTTACAATCTGTTTATGATGGATTTTTTGAGATTATTTGGTAAAATGAGTAACCATGTCGATACTCTTTTTGGAGTATATAAGTTTAAATTGCTTTTTATTACGTTCTTCCAATTTCATTAGAATAATGTTTGTAGCTATGCTATCTCTTATCTTAGTTAGGCACTTTTATGTTTTATTAGGTATCAACTAGTGTGTGGCCCCCGACGATGTCCGAGGTTTATTTTTGTAATTGAGTTAGAATAATATTCCTCATAATTTTTTTTAATATTAAAATTTTGATGGTTTAATTTAAGACTCGAATAAACAAATTAAAAGGAACATGAAAAATTGTAATGAATGAGGTCTCTTTACTTTTACCCAAAGCTTAATAAAGGTAAAAGGAATTCTTAATTACAAGATGACAACAAAAAGGGATGTGGCATGGTGGTAGAGCCTATGATACTACAACTAATAGGTCGCATGTTTAAAACTCATTACTTGCATTTTGTGTATTGCAAATTATCACGTATAATCGTGACGTTGACATGGAGTGACACGTGGCAAGCTTCAACCTTTGCTTACGCGTTTTAATATATATATAGATGTATCATTGTAGTTTGAAAACTTCAGATGTAATTATTAAACACTAGTTTCTGACCCGGGCAATGCCCGGGTTGGGTTTTATTTAGTTATAATTTCCATTATATCTAAATTTCAGTGTTAAACAGTTTAAGATTAACAAAATATTATAAACTAATTAGTAAACTGATAGATATTATATTTCGGTAGTTATTTACATATAATTCTCATCTAACTAACGTAAAAATTGTTTAATGTTTAGAAGATTCTTATATTAAGAGCTAATAATTTTCTTTATCTCGAAATTATTTTTTTTTTCTTTTATAGGTATAGTAGTGTCCTTCTATAAATAGTCATTATATGCTTTGGTGGTTTGAAAAATAAAATAAATTGAAGTTAAAGTTGTCATAATACACAAATGTTAATTTGGTAAAGTTAACTCTCAAAATAAAATAAAAAACACAGCAAACATGTTTCCTCTAGACTATTACTGATATTGTCTATATTATAGAGTCACATAATTACTCTTTTTCACTTTTATTTCTTCTATAAATTCATCAATTCACCTGAAGAACTTGTGTTACAATAGTTATACTATGATTGCTTATTCTCATCAGATCAACATGTGTTGAGACGTCCAAATGAGCAATGAGCAATGAGCAAAAATATAGCCTTGGGTGTACCATGCTCATAATATACACGGGCGTATATTAAAACTTAGCTTGTCTGAAATGACGTGTGTCTGAATGATTTCGAACAGTTTTATGAAGAAAAATCATGATTCATCTAGGTAAAAAATAATTGCTCTTCATCCATGGAGATCATTTAGTTTGAGATTATAATGCATGGTTTCCTTTTTGGGTTTGATTTGCATACCAATTTCGAGATGTATAAATCTATATTCCCAACTTAAATTGCATGATTAAATATATTTATATTATTTTTTGTGGTTTTGTGTTTGACAATAATATGTATTGGTTTGAAATTACATGTATCATTAAGATTCATTACGTTGCATACGCTTACTTGAATTTCTCAACTGGGGACTTTTTTTAAGTAGTACATACTTGTGTCACCTAGTTGATAGTTGATCAAATAGGAATATCTTTTTTGAAAAAAGATGTAAGGTGTATATCGAAATATATTTTTGAGAAATTCGATATGGTGATTATCTAGATTTTTCTAAAATGACCTTATGATTTTGTATATTTTGTGTTAGGGTGCACTAACTATAATTCAACAACAAAATAATATTTTAACTGACGTAACCCTAATTGATGCACCCAAATAAAAATCACCTTTTACCCCCATGTATTTCGTAGGATATGCAGATTCTTCAATTCTAAAACATCATTTGACATTTCCTTTCAAACAGAAAATGCCCTATACCGCGATTACCACCATAACAATTAATATGAGTGATATTATCCATCACTACACAATTTGGATTCTTTTATGACTACGTGTTTAATTTTTTATAAACTTATTTTATTAATTAATGAATGGGCTAGTTGACACCTTTAGTAAAATATAAGTTGCTTTTTTGCAATTCCAGAAAACATATGATAAGTGGATCTTGATTCAAAGTATTTTTCGAGACGAAATTAAACGGTGCAAAAATAAAATTTCCTGAGATTTGAAATGAAAGTTATGGCTTATTTTGTAATTTTTTATCAGTTGTAGTTTTAGATAAGGAATGTAATTTTTATTTACGATATAATCATTTTTTTATTATTGTCTATTGAAAATTAAATTAATTAATTATATATAATAAAACATATCATAAGTGGATCTTGATCCAAAGTATTTTTCGAGACGAATCTAACCGTGCAGAAATTAAAATATTTTGAGATTTAAAATGAAAGTTATGACTTATTTTATAATTTTTATATCAGTTGTAGTTTTAGAAAATGATTAGTTGTAGCTTTAGATAAGGAATGTGATGGAGGTCCATCTAGTTCCATTGATCCTAAGACTAAGAACATGGTTGCTTGTATTTTAAGGGATGTTCTGAATTCCATTGAGTCCTTTGAGAGTGTCCTTAGCCATTCTTGAATCATAATTGAACCTATTCTACATATCATGTAGCCAGAATATAACAGAATGTAATTTTCATTTACAATATAATTATATTCTTTAATTATTGTCTATTGAAAATTAAATTAATTAATTAATTAATTAATTATGTATAATGACGTAGAGCGAAAACATATCATAAGTGGATCTTGATTCAAACTATTTTTCGAGACATATCTAACGATGCAAAAATTAAAATTTTTTGAGATTTGAAATGAAATTAATGGCTTATTTTATAATTTTATATCAGTTGTAGTTTTAGATAAGGATTAGTTGTAGCTTTAGATAAGGAATGTAATTTTATTTACAATATAATTATTTTCTTTAATTATTGTTTATTGAAGATTAAATTAATTAATTAATTATGTATAATGACGTAGAGCGATGTGGTGGCTCCTTTCGGGACGACTTTATTATCTAGTATAGATATAGAATTGTTTTTAGATTGATTTTTTTATTGAGGTGAAGAAACAATTTGAAGAGTTTTGGACCATTTTGGGTAATGCATGCTCGAGTATTGTGGCATGATATTCTCGATCTTGGCCATGTGATGTTCCAAGATTCAGAATTTTGTATTCATCAAGGGGTCAGGTCACAAGTTAGAGAAGTTTCTATTATGACCGTCATAGTTAGTAAGCATATAATATTTTCTTGAAGATGAAGGATTCACATTAGTATATTTTTTGTTTATGAAAATTTAGATTTAAGAATTTCAAGTCAAGGTAGAGAATTGTTATTTGTGCCTTAAATTCAATGAAAAACCATTTTGAGTGTCAAAGAATATCCGGGCGAACAAATTCTAGTAGCCCAAGCAAGTGAATCAAAAGATGAGTTTCAGGTCAATTTTTGAGGAAGCCCTCAGGCCTGCATGAATAGTGCCCCATATGAGGCTCACCCGAACAACTTCATTTCGCTCTATTTGATAATTTTTGGATTCTTCAATATTTTATATAAATATGACAAATATGAGTTTTTCTAATGATATACCCTTGTATTTTTGCGTTTTCTACGTTGTTCCACATGATTTTGAAATTTCTGTTGTACCCTTGGAATTACATTTTTAAGTCAATGGTTCACAAACACAAAATCGCTAATGCAAAAATGAAGTTAACACATTTTTTCAATAGTTAAACATGCCAAAAACCATTAAAAACCCTTAAACTGCATTTTGAAAACGAATTCTCATTAAATTGAGAATTCGATTTCCTAAAAACGTAATACCACCAAATTGGACATGGATACAATTGATTACTTAAAAATTTAAGTTCAATGGTACAATGGCTAGATTTCAAATCATGGGATACAACGTACAAAATGCAAAAATAATACGAGGGTATATCATAGGAAAAATCGATGACTATTGTTTGAGATTATTTGAGGTTTTTTAGGAATCATTAGGATTTCATGTGTCTTATGAAAGTAGGTTTGCAAACGAGTCAAGCCGAGTTGATTATTTGATTGTTCAAGCTAAGCTTGATGATAAATATTGATGGTCGAGCTCGAACGAGCTTTTTAATTTTCTGTTTAAGCTTAGCTCGTTAAGCTATATAGGCTAGCTCGAGCTCAGCTTGAGCTTGCTCGTTTACATGTGGAGCTCGAATTTCGAGTTTGAACGAGCTACAATCAAGCTTGATAAACGAGATTACACCCTTTGGACGTTTTTTTCACTATTCACAAGTAATGAAGTAAATCAAATCTTCTAAATAAGTTTCAATATAAAGGAATAAATGTAGTCACTTGAAATTTTGTTTGATTCGTTATAATGATAAAATTAAATAATATTCAGTAATAACAAAACTGTAGACGAGCTTATGTACAAGTTATAAACAAGATGTTCACTAGCATAAACGAGTTAAACACCTAGTTGTTCGAGCTTGGCTCATTTACTAAACGAGCTTTATAATTTTGTTCAAATTTGTTTGTTAATTTTTGAACGAGCTTGATCGAGATTTGACCGAGCTTGTTCGTGAGTTGTTTGCGAACATATTATCTCGTTTGCGAATTGTTTGAGAGGACACTATTCAGTAATTAAACATTCATACCATCACAAAGACTCGTTTCAAAACCCCTTTTTTATTTCCTCCATTGAAGTTTAAGAAAAGTTTTTGAATCCCTCGCCTGTGGACTAGGTTATATTATCGAGTCAGGTATATACTCGTGCCTTTACTTCTGTTCTTTATTGCCTTTTGTTGGTACATAGCTAGTAAATACTCTAACTAACACTTAGTTAGTTAGGTATTAGTTTGTTAGGTTGTTAGACACTATTTAAAAGTTTGTTAGAGGAGTTTTCCCTCCTTTTTCTATTCTCTACATTTGTATAAATAGAGCTAACTTGTAATCAGATTTATTCATAAAATAATAATGAAAAGCTCTCTTCTTCTTACAACTTTATTCCCTCTTTCATTTCTTTGCTTGAGTTCATGATCGCATGTGAACTCTGATATGGTATCAGAGCAAAAACACGATTCTGCACAGTTCTTTCTCATTCTCTTTCATTTTCTTTCTACTGTAATTGATCTCAAAGAGATCATTTCAAACTTTCCAGTTTCTGTTTCTTGTTTACTCATTCTTTCATCTCAAAACACTTCAGAAAATGACTTCTGAGAATACATCAGATTCTTCTCAAACAAACACACCTATAAATCCTTCTCAAGATCCTAATTTAGTATACTTTCTCAATAATTCTGATGTTAATTCATCAAAATTAGTCAATTCCACCTTTAATGGAACTGGTTTTAATGATTGGAAAAGATCAATGAGTATAGCACTCTCAGCAAGGAATAAGATCAGTTTTGTTGATGGAACCTTGATCAAACCTGCTGCAACATCATCCAATTATAGAATGTGGTGTAGATGCAATGATTTAGTGATTTCTTGGATCCTAAATTCACTAGAACCTTCCATCAGTAGAAGTGTGTTATACTTCAATACAGCTAGAGAAATTTGGCTAGATCTTGAAGAAAGATTCAGTCAAACCTCTGGACCTCAGTTATTTTCTGTGCAACAACAGCTAGGAGAAATCGTTCAAGACAATAATGAGAGTATTTCAGCCTTCTTTACAAAGATTAAGATGCTTTGGGATCAGATGGATGGTTTAGGTCCTCTGCCTTCTTGTGAATGCACTAATTGTAGATGCAATCTCACACAAAAATTAGAGAATTCTCAACAGAAACAAAGGCTAGTTCAATTTTTAATGAAGGTTAATGAGAACTTTGCTCACACTAAGAGCACTATTCTCATGATGAGTCCACTTCTAACAATATCCAAAGCATATGGATTATTGTTGCAAGAAGAAACTCATAAAGTACTCAGTAATGTGAAGGTACAAGCAAGCTTTGAAGATACAACTCTTGCTGCAACTATTAGACCTCCTAATTTTCGTTTTTCAAGAGGAGCTAGTACAAGCAATAATAGAAATACTGGCACAAATCAGTTTTTTTGTGAACATTGTAAAATGAGGAATCATCCAATTGACAAAAGTTGGAAATTGCATGGATATCCAAAGGATTTCAAAAACAAAGATAGGAGAATTGCTGCTTCTGTCAACTCAGATACACATGAGCAAAGTACTGAGACCATAGATCTTGTTCATGCTACCTTTACACAACAACAACATCAGCAGATCTTGGAATATTTGGAGAAACAGAAACAAGATCAAAGTGAAACTTAACAACAAATCAGTTTTGCTGCTAGTTCACTTTTGACAGGTAAAACTTGTCTTCTATCTAATCACAACACATCTTGGATTTTAGATAGTGGAGCAACTGATCATATGTGTTCAGATTTACATGTGTTTGATTCATATAGTAAATTAAATGAACCTCTTCCTATGATCACCATGCCAAATGGAACACAGATAAAGGTAGCTCATAGAGGAAATGTCACAATAAAGGGATTTATTACTCTTGAAAATGTGCTTCATGTCCCTGGTTTCCACTTTAATCTGACTTCCATCTCTAAACTTTGTGAAAAAGCTACACAGTGTGTTATGTTTGCTAACAAGAAATGTATACTTCAGGACCTTTCCTTGAACAAGAAAACTGCGATTGGTAAATTGGAAAAGGGATTATATGTGATGGAATCTAATCAAGACACAAGTCCATTTGCTCTTTATACTACTTCAAATTCTGCTGCTGTTCAAGAAGCAAAACTTTGGCATTTGAGGCTGGGGCATATTTCTTTTGGAAGAATAGAGAATATTAAAGGTGTAGATATTCAGGGATGTATAGTTGAGTGTTTTTGTCATATATGTCCTTTAGCTAAACAAGCTAGATCTTCTTTTCCTACAAGCTCTATTAAGACAACAACATCTTTTGAGCTATTACATTTAGACGTTTGGGGTCCATATAAAATTAGTGACTCTTTTGGATATAATCAATTTCTCACAATAGTAGATGATTTTACAAGGATGACTTGGACACATTTCATGAAGTTTAAATCAGATTCTGTTGATATTATGAAAAAGTTTTTTCAGTATGTTGAGACACAATTTGATTTCACAGTTAAAGTTGTAAGATCAGACAATGCACCTGATTTGACTGAAGGAGCAATGAGGTTTTGCTTGATAAAAAAGGAATTGTACATCAGAAAAGTTGCAGTAATACACCCCAACAAAATGGGGTAGTAGAAAGAAAGCACAAGCACCTCTTGGAAACAATCAGAGCTTTGCTTATTCAATCAAAACTTCCAATTAGATTTTGGAATCAATGTATCCTTACAGCTTCATATTTGATAAATAGAATGCCATTAAAAAGCATTCATTTTACTTCACCTTATGAAAACTTTTCAAAGTCAAACCTAATCTTTCACATCTAAGAGTTTTTGGATGTCTATGTTATATTTCTACTACTGTTGTTAAAAGAGCTAAGTTTGATGAAAGAGCTCAGCCTTGTGTTTTTATTGGTTATCCTTCTGACCATAAAGCTTACAAGGTCCTTAATTTGGTTACTAATCAAATCATCATTTCAAGAGATATTACCTTTCATGAAAAGCATTTTCCTTTTCATTACTCTCCTACACCTCATAAAACTTATACAGTTTAATTTTTTCTTCCCATCTCTACTCCTGATATCTCATTCCCTTCTTTTACAGAACCACACTCAGTCTCACCTATTTCAAACCAATTTACTTCACCTATTTCTATTGAGCTTCCAATTACAAATTCTTCTGTTTTTTCACCTATCTCTTCCTCAGATATTAGCCCTTCTTCACCTCCTAATATTTCTCTTGTTTCATCTCCAAATACACTTCATACTCATCCTCCTTCACCTTTACAAACTACCACTCAATCTCCTCATCCTAGGAGAACAACCAGGATCTCCAAAACCCCATCTTACTTACTAGATTTTCATTGTCCTAAACTCAAACCAAGAACTAAGCCTAAACCTTTGATCATCTTTCTCTTTCCCATCAAGCTCTTATAGCCTCTCAAATGGCTTGTATAGAACCTTCTTCTTATCATGAAGCTGCTCAAGATCCTCATTGGATTCAAGCTATGCAGAATGAAGTTCAAGCTCTTTAAGATAATGGTACTTGGGATTTTGTTTCTTTTCCCCAAGGCAAGAAAGCATAGGCTGTAAATGGGTCTATAAGATCAAGATCAAGAAACATGCAGATGGCTCAATTGAGAGATACAAGGCTAGATTAGTAGCTAAGGGTTTCACACAAAATATGGACTGGATTATCAGGAAACTTTCTCTCCTGTTATTAAAATGTCTACAGTGAGGTGCCTTATTACCTTTGCAGCCAGTCAGCATTGGGATTTATTTCAGTTAGATGTAAATAATGCCTTTTTACATGGCTATTTACATGAAGATATGTACATGAAACCTCCTGAAGGTGTTGATGCTCCTCCTGGTATGGTTTGCAAGCTCAAGAAATCCCTCTATGGTCTTAAACAAGCCTCAAGACAATGGTTTGCTAGGCTTATTGATGCTCTTCTTTCTCAAGGTTTTTCTCAGTCAAAGAATGACTATTCTTTGTTTCTTAAAGGGATGGTGATACTACCATAGTGACTGTCTATGTAGATGACATTATCATCACTGGATCAAATCCTGCCATTATTTCTTCTCTCAAAGCTTATTTGCATGCCACTTTCAGCATCAAAGATTTGGGGTTATTACACTACTTTCTTGGGATTGAGATTAGTAAATCTGCCTCTGGTTATACTCTTACACAGAAGAAGTTCACACATGAGCTTCTTACTAGCTGTTCTTTTGATCTCTCCAAAGTTGCTATTACTCCTTTTCCTCTCAATCTCAAAATTTCCAATGAAGATTCACCTCTTTACACTGATCCAGAACTGTATAGGTGTTATGTTGGCAAGTTGAATTTTCTCACTCATACAAGACCTGATTTGGCATTTGCAGTCCAATCTCTCAGTCAGTTTATGCATTCTCCAAGGTTATCTCATGTTGAAGCATTAACTCACACTCTAAGATGTGTCAAGCATACAGTTGGACAAGGCATTCTCTTACAATCAGCTACTAATCTTACTTTACAAGCCTACAGTGATTCAGATTGGGCAGCTTGTCCTATTACTAGGAGATCAGTCACAGGCTACATCCTTCTACTTGGCACCTCTCAAATCAGCTGGAAATCAAAGAAATAAAGTATAATTTCTAGAAGTTCCTCAGAAGCAGAATATAGAGCAATGGCTCAAGCAGCTAGTGAGGTTACTTGGGTTGTGAGACTCCTAGAAGAATCTGGGATGTCTCATCTTAAACCTGTTACACTTCATTGTGATAACCAGTCAGCCATACATATTGCTCATAATCCAATCTTTCATGAAAGAACAAAGCATATAGAAGTTGATTGTCATTTTACTAGGGATAAGATTTTGGAAGGCCTTCTTCATCTTAGCTATCTTCCTACTCAACAACAGTTGGCAGATTTGTTCACCAAGATACTACCTAGTAAACAACATCAACTTTTATCTTCCAAACTTGGTATGGTTCACAATTCACCCATCCCAAGTTTGAGAGGAGAGGGGGGGTGGTATACAGCTAGTAAATACTCTAAGGTATTAGTTTGTTAGGTTGTTAGACACTATTTGAAAGTTTGTTAGAGGAGTTTTTCCTCCTTTTTCTCTTCTCTACATTTGTATAAATAGTGCTAACTTGTAATCAGATTTATTCATAAAATAATAATGAAAAGCTCTCTTCTTCTTACAATCTTTATTCTCTCTTTCATTTCTTTGCTTGAGTTCATGATTGCATGTGAACTCTGATACCTTTTCTCATTGATATTTTATTTTTAACTATTGTTATGCATTAATCAAATACAATCAACGCCTAACAATACTGTTTTTTTTTGGTACAATTCATGAACAATGGTTTAAACGAACGATATTATTGCAAAAAGAAAGATCCGAGGGAGAGATTGTTCTTAAAAGCGTATGTTTCAAAGTGACGAGTAGAAGTTCGTGCTATTTGTCTTACGTTGTTCATGACTTCACATCAAATATTTGTACTAATTTGTCAGAAAATTGAGAGACCTTAATTGAATAGAGTGATACAGTGCACAATGATGCATTTTGGAGTTTGCACTTAAAACCTACCTGCAATTTTGTATCTTTTTGAAAAATCCCTTTATTTCTTCAACTGCTATGCATGTGATGTGAATACAATAGGATTGTCATCATTATGCACAACATGTAAGAACTAACTTCATAGAATTAAGTGCAAACAAGCTTCTAGGAAATTCTAAAATCAAAATCATGACAAACGCCACTACAATTATGTCTTTGTTGTAGATTGGTTAGGGCTTAAACTGTTTGAGTTTTTATTAAGTATGTGAGTAAAACTCTTACTTGTTTCAAAAGAATGTGAAAGGTTAGTAGTTTCACGTAGGAAGAGTAAAAGGTATGTAATGGGTTTATTAATATTATTATTCTTCCTACTACCTATTGAGTTGGTTACTTGAGAAGTATTTTGTTTCCACTTCTTGTTAGTGGGCTATTTCCACTTTTCCACTACTGTCGTTCCACTTCCCCAAAAATAGCTATGATTTGTTTCCACTTCTTCTTCTCAGTCCCTATATATACATGGGTTCTGGTATTGTTTTGGGACACAGAAAAATTCCTCCTACTCTCTTTTACAATCTCTATTACTAGGCAATATTAAGAGCGTTCTCAAACTGTCTCTCTGTACTTCACCGGCGAGTCAGTGTCGTGTTAACCCTGGAGGTTGGTTTGCCACGAGTCCGTGTGTACGTAGCGGGGCAATTTCAACTTTAGGGCAGTGATCATATCACGCCACGACAATTATTCAGATAAGTTTATTATACCAGTCATAATTCCTACAATCTAAAGTTGAAATTGATTCTCTATTTATCGTTTTAATATGGCTGGTAATGGTCTAAAAGGTGATTTATTTATACTACATCCGTTTTTATGTAGTTGCAATGTTTCTCAAAATTGCGGAAACCAATGCAAAATATTTAAGTGGGTATTAGGTATATGTTTGGGTATATAATTAAGGGGGAGTGGGGCCATTGCTATGTAATTAGTTACCCACCAAACCAAACCAGCTAGTCACCCACCACCTTCACTGCCGCCACCAAACCACCACCAGAAAAACACCCACCACAATTCAACCACTGCACCAAATACACCACATCCACCCAAATTACCTAGAAAAAACCACCCCCTTCCTTCTTTCATGCTTCCTCCTAGCATTTTCCGGCAACCACACCACGCTAGGTGCCTCCTCCCCTTTCTTCAGCAACCTCCTCCCATTTCGACAACCACCCTCACTCTTTCTCTTGCCACCTTCCTCGTCACCATCCCCGCCATCACCTTCCTCGTTATCCAACACCGTAGCGTAGAACTCCAAGCACCACGAAATCAACCGCCACAATCGACCACCACAATCGACCAACACCGTAGCGCAGCAACTCCGACCGCCCCAAATCGACCACCACAATCGAACCATTCACCTCCACCAACCACCCCAAATCGCCATTCACCTCCTCCAAAAACACAATCGAAACCCTAACTTCAACCAATCGAAACTACCAATCACCACCCAATTCGAAACCCTAGCTTCAAGATCTACTCAAATCAAGTGCATTGGAAACGAAATCAGAGAGTGAGGGTTGCTGATGAAGGAAAGGGGTGAAACAACCCAGTTTTCGGTTGTTTTCGGCCATTTTTTACTGTATAGGGTTTGGGGACAACAGATCTAGCCTTGGTGGTGGTAATTTCGGCCGTTTCCGGCTTTGGTGGTGGTGTTTTCGGCCGTTATCGTTCTTTGTGGTGGTGTTTGCGGCGGATTTCAGGCGTAGTGGTGGTGTCGACTCCGGCCTTGGCGGTGATGGCAGTTGTTTTCACAGAGGAAGGTTGAGAGAAGAGGAGGAGTAGAAAATGGCAGAAATGGGTGGGGGTGGAGGGGTTAGGTTAGTTGGGTGGGGGTGGGGGTGGGGGTGGGAGGGTTAGGTTAATTGGGTGGGGTAATTAGGTTTAATAACTTAAGATTAATTGTTAATAATATATCATGATATATTAATAAGTGATGTTAATTATATTTAGTAAGGGTAATATAGTAATTTTATAGGTTTTTTTTTACTAAATAAGGAAAGAAAAAGAAACATTGCAACCTTTGGGAAAATTCCGTTTTAGGAAACCATTGCAACTAAAAAAAAATGAGGTAGTAATTTTATTTTAATGGCCGTAAGTTTTTTCCATGGGTTGGTTGATATTTCCTTTGAATAAATCTTGTTATGATTTATTGGGATGTTTCGGATCTGTTGTTTTCATCGTTGTGAAAAATCATTTGCTAAACCTATGATTTGGGTGAAAACTATCTTATCTTCTATAATTTGATTTTCTACGTGCTTTGATTTCAATATGCTAGGGTTTTGTAAACCCTAATTTGAATAGGCTGGTTGGATGGTATGATTTTCGTAGGTTTAATGACAAATTTATTTATGCGAAAGGTTTTGACGAAATCTGCGAAAACTTAACTGTCTCCGATTTGCGTTTTTAAGTAGTGTTTTTTGGGTGGAAATAGCGTTTTGAGAAAGACTTGCTACATAGTAGTGAGCATTGCCCTGTCGAGTCCAAATTCGATTGGGAAAGGTGTTTTTCGAGCAGTTTTAGTTTTCCAAGTCATAATTTAATTTGGATTTGATTCGAAAAACCTTTTTCAAGACTATTATTTTAAGATTATCATTGGTATAATGTGTGGGAATAATTTTCTTGATTGCACACCAAGTGTTCGATGAAATGACTCAAAGGGCAAATGTTGAAAAGAGAGCGGTCAAACGCATATGGAATGCTATCGAGACTTCAATGTACTTGGGGAAGTTTCCTGATCATCCTATATGCTATTAAACTATAAACTTCCATAATATGTTTATTGAATGCTCAATGCTTGTTTTCATTTACATATTTATCATTGTATTATATTGAATGTGGGGGGTAAGTTAGAGTTTGAAACAAATAGGAATGTTGTTTGGGCTCTCTTTTGAGAGTGTTGGAGAACGAAACTTCCATGTGTTTGCTTTGTTTTCTGTGTGGACTTTAATTGCCTATACAAAGTATGATTATTTATTCTGCTAAGTGTGTTGTGTGGGGTCCATTGCTAAATCTCTTGATTGATTAAGATTTGTAATACTCTATTATGCAAAGTGTCTTGAGTTGATTACCATCCTCCTCAGCCTAGGGAGCAATGGATTTGTAGAGCATGGATTAAGAGCTAAGTTTGAGAAACCCATTGGTTTGATTTTAGAGGAAATAAGTGTTTTCCTAAGTATGTTTTCTAAACTTGATGGTTTTGTGTTGTTCTTAACATGTATTGCTTATGCACTTAGTTTGTCAGCTTACCATATATAAAGCACAAGGTTGTGGATTTGTTTTAGAAAGCGTTTTTCTAAATGACGATGTAACTGATTACAAGTCTAATATGCTAGTAATATGTTCCTGACTTGATGTTGTCTTGCAGTAAGAAAGTTTATGATACAAAGCAGTTTTAGTCAATGTACTTTCTATGAGTATTGGTGGGTTGGTTTGAATTGCAACGCAAGAGGGGATTGCAAAGTCAACTATGAATTAGGATTCAAATAGTTGAATCAGTCAAGTCAAAAACTTGCTTTTGAAAGATTTTTGCCCATTGTGGGGGTAATTTGATGGCATTGGCCACTTCTTAACGGTCTATATTGTGTTTGTCAGGTTTCATGTCTCTTTGCAGGCATGTTTTGTGTAGCACTCACCATGCATTAAGAGGTTGAGTTGTTTGTCCATGATGGATCTATAGCCTATGTGGTGGTTCTTTAATTGGACTTGATGGATTCATCACTTGTATATGAGATTGGGCAATGAGTGCCCTTAATCTGTCTATAGTCCATTGAGATGGGATAGTCCTATGAGAAATCATAGATACATTGTGTTTATACATTATGATATCACATGAGTATGTAAAATCTGAGAGGGAAATTGTAGATCCCCTCATCAAAGGCCTTTGTAGAAAAATGGTGCTAGAGTTAGCACAAGGAATGAGTTTAAAGCCTATTGTGGAGTGAATCATGATGGATACCCTTCTTAGAAATTTTCTAAGTTCAAGGGTCAAATTAAGTCATAAAAGAACTCAAGTAGTAGATACTACTACCATTCCTATATTAATAAAAGTGATGTAGTATTTGTTTTTACTGTAAATTGTGTAAGGATGAGTAAAATGCTCTTAATAAGTTCATAGCCTTGATAATGTGGTTTGAAACAGTACAAACTTGATGAACTTACCAATGTGAATGTGGGGGTTATGCCCAATCCCCTATGAGATCCCTAAGGCTTAGGATCTCTAGAGCATTCAAGAAAATCCAGGCATTGTGGGGCACTTATATATATATATATCGCGAGAACGTTTCTTATTTTGAAAAAGGTTTAGTGCGCAAGTATTGATTATGAACTCCGTAGAAGGTTCAAAGAGAAATCTACCTAATACGACAGTATGACATACTTGTATGCACTGGGTATCAATTCAAGTCTAAAACATTGATGCTTACAAAACCGAGTATCTATTGCCCATATCTTCTTTTTTCAGCCATGTTCCTTCTTTTGAATCATGTGGGGGATTGTTGGAGTTTTTATTAAGTATGTGAGTAAAACTCTTAGTTGCTTCAAAAGAATGTGAAAGGTTAGTAGTTCCACGTAGGAAGAGTAAAAGGTATGTAATGGGTTTATTAATATTATTATTCTTCCTACTACCTATTGAGTTGGTTACTTGAGAAGTATTTTGTTTCCACTTCTTGTTAGTGGGCTATTTCCACTTTCCCACTACTGTCGTTCCACTTTCCCAAAAATAGCCATTATTTGTTTCCACTTCTTCTTCCCAGTCCCTATATATACATGGGTTCTGGTATTGTTTTGGGACACAGAAAAATTCCTCCTACTCTCTTTTACAATCTCTATTACTGGGCAATATTAAGAGCGTTCTCAAACTGTCTCTCTGTACTTCACCGGCGAGTCAGTGTCGTGTTCACCTTGGAGGTTGGTTTGCCACGAGTCCGTGTGCACGTAGCGGGGCAATTTCAACTTTAGGGCAGTGATCATATCACGCCATGACAATTCTTCAGATAAGTTTATTACTTTACCAGTCATAATTCCTACAAATACATCATTTATTTTTGTAGATAGAATTATAGAAAGATGTTTATATATGCATAAGAGTTTGTACATGAATCAAGCGAGCTCGGGTAATTGTATGAGAGGGGAAAAAAACAAAAGTTTACCGAAATTGAGCATAAACTTATGAAATTTTTTTGAGGAACAAACACATGTAAAAAGTGGCGAGGTTTTTAAGAACAGGCGAAAATATGAGAAGACAATTAGAATTATTAGGAAATTTACTAGTTTTGAAGAGGAAAAAAGAATCTTATGAGTTGGGGGAATATGAAGAGTTTTCATCTTTCTAGGAAATTCGAGCATTTCTGTAGGATTTGTGACTTGATCTATGTGCGTTGGAGCAATATTGATCAAGAGTTGCCAAGTTGAGGTTTTAGACGTGAAGAATCGAAGTATTACAAGTTGTAAACAAATGGCGAGTCACGGAGAAGACAACGACTCGCGGGCAAACACAGAAAGCAAGTCACGAGCCGCGGATTTTGGTGCTGGCCAGGGCTCGCGAGCTATAAGGGACACGCTTTAGGCAATAATCGACTTCAATTATGGTTTCTTCTTATTCCGTGTGTATTATAAATAGAATTAAGAGGCGCCGTTAGCTATATAGAGAGAGATTAAGCTTGACAATAGATAGATGCAAAGAAGGAGTCTTGTGAGATTCATTAAAAAAGAAAGATTTTGAGTGAATCCATGTGTGTTTTAATCTATAATTGTCTAGTTCATAGTAAGAGAATTCCCTACACCCCTTATTTGGATTTCGAATCCTCATGGCCACCTCCCCTTTGAGATAAGGGTGAAGTGGCCTTCTACCTACGAAAAGATAATGAAAATCCCGGATAAATCTTCAGTGGGCCTACACACATAGGCATACACTAGTTGAAGGTGAGTCTAATCATAAAACTAATTGGAGATAAATGGGGGTAGCGCATTAGAGTTATATGTGTGTTATCCTCCCTATCATTTATCAATGTGAGATCGTATATGAGTACTTTTCCTTAACAACCTATAACCTCAAAATTGGAAAATGGAAGTTTTATCACAATTCTCACTCGATATTTAGTCTAGATTAAGGGTCCGTTCTTTTTAACTTATTTCCAGTCCATATAAGTTCAGATAAGGTCCAATAAGGTCTACTAAAGTAAAATAAAGTCTAATAATGTAATACCCCAAAATTTTAAATTTTAATTATTTATTAAGCTTTAATATTATTTCCATTTGAATTTATTTACCGGTAACTTCGTTTTATTTAATGATATGTTTATTAAAAATGATTTAGTTTATTCTCGAATTATTTAATAAATGAATTTATTAAAATAATTTAAAACTTGAAATGCAATTTATTCAATTATTTTGGTTATTCATTTTCATTCTATTAGCCCCCGTTTGGTTCACAAGGTGGTATGGGTTTGGAATCAGGAATCAAATCAGGGTGGTATGGGGTTGGAACTTGATTCCTAATACCATGTGTTTGGTTTAGTTTTAGAATGAAAATGATACCCTTACTAGCTATTTGGTTTAAAACATTTTCAAATCAAGAATCAAATAAAAAATATTTTACATATATCACAAATATTTTCCCCCCTTTACTTTTTATATTATCTTATAATATTTACATATGTAAGGGTGAATTTTGGTTATATTTTTCCAAGACCAACAAATTACAAACCATGCTACAAAATAATATTACAAATTCGCACAAATTTAGAAAATAAAGTAAAAGAATATAAAATTAAAAAAACTTTTGTAAGATATATCATATGTCTTCAATGGTTGGTGATCAGCAAAATGAGAAAAAAAATCATATAAATATAATTCTTGGTGATTAGAAATTTGATGAAAAATAAATCATATAAATATGGTTCTTGGTGATTGGGAAATTGAGAAAAATAATATTTATATATGAATATACTTGTGTGTGGCAAATTGAGAAGAAAAAAATATCATCATATGAATGTGGTTCGTGAAGGAAAATTAAAAAAAAAACTAGTTAGGATATGAAAAATAATCATAGCCTACACATCTTTGGGCCCGTTCGATATCACTGTGGTTTTCTATTTTTTGGTATTTTGAATTTCAAAGTCATATGATATGTATCCTATAATGAATAAAAAATTAGGCAAATTCATTGGTAACATTATGATTTTGAAAACCGACAACTAAAAAGTGAAAACCATTTTTTCTGGTTTCGTGTTTTTGGTTTTTAGTTATCAAAAAAACTGAAAACTGAAAACAAAAAACGATAACGAACAGGCCATTTGTTAGTCATTGTGTTTCTTAAAAGATGAAGACTAACTGGAAAAAGAAAAAAAAGATCATACAAACACAAATTTAATGAAAAGAAAAAAATTGCAAAATTATATGATTACAAGAAAAAACAAAAACAAAATATCTCTACCATCAAAGCTATTTTAATTAACTCATAATTAGAGAAAATAAATTTTTTTTTACATATTGAGTCTTTATGGTACATCACGAAAGAATGTTGAAGGAGCTTATTGACTATAATATTTGTTATTCTTTTTGTTAATTGATACCTAGGAAGTTGGAATGAGCCATACCCACCTCCCCCCCAGGGTTTCTAAACCCCATACCTCATGGGTTTGAGGTATGGGTTTCAAAATCATAAAATCTCCAACCAAACACATGGTATGGGTTTAGCTCATTCCAAACCCATACCTAATACCTGAATTATGTGAACCAAACGCCCCCTTAAAGATTTCAATTATTAACCATTGTTATTAAATTATCTACTTGTTTAATAACAATTATCCATAAACTAGACCATCCTGAAGCCCAATCATTTATGTACCAAGTCCAATGTCTAAATACCATAGCAGAAACAAGTTGCCAACCAAAAAAAGGATTTTCCTTGCTTACTTTTATCTTAATTAGTTAATCAAATAAATTTATTTGACTTAGTCTTTTAATACTTAAATAATTTTCTTAAGCATCTTTTTACTATGAACTTTGTTTATGAACTCTTTTAAACAATTGAGAATTTCTTTTATTATTTTAGATATTTAAGTTGTTTGTCTTTTAAAGCAAAAGGGGTTATATAGGAAACTAATTTTAGCTCTCATTAATTCTCGCTGTAGAGGGCGAGTTCGTAGACAGGGATTCTCAACAGCATTGATCTGTTCGCGTTTTAACTTTGGGCACGCTTCATGAGGTAATCCGTTGTCCATCCAAAAGTAGATCAAGTACATGACTATCTGAATTGGAATATGATTATGGACAGTAAACCATAACGGAATATGAAATGATCATATAGTATTTGAAATGACAGTAATTAAAGTTAAAAATATAATTATTATTTTCATGTTATTAAGGTTATTATGTTATCATTGTTAACGTTATTATTTTTAACATTATCATTATCAACGTTATCATTGTTACGTCATCATTGTTATTAACGTTATTATTATCAACGTCATTCTCAACTCTGTTATCATTGTTGTTTGTTATTATTATTAGGAAAAATTGGCACCAACAGCACAAACTATTTGTCTGGTGCACAAAACAGCACAAACTAAAGAAGGTGCAACGCACAACACGAACTTTATGTGGTGTGTGCACTAAATAAGACAAACTAATATTGCGATGAGTGCACAACACAAACTCTATGTGATGGCTTCACAAAACAACATAAATTCTATGTAGAATCTCAGGCCAAAATGTGGTTGTGTTGTTTTGTGCACCCATCACATAGAGTTTGTGATGTGCACTACACCTTTTTTAGTTTGTGCTGTTTTGTGCATCAAACAAATAGTTGGGGCTGTTGTTGCCAATTTTTCCTTATTATTATTACTATTACTATTATTATTATTATTATGATTATTTATTATTAATATTATTATTGTTGTTATTATTATTGCTATCTTTGAAACTTTATAATGAAAAGTGGTAATCATGACAAGTATTTGAATCAGTCAAAATGGACTTTGAATTTCGCCAAATGATGGTTATGAATAAATTTGGGCTCTCTGCTTAAGCCATTTATGAATTGAAAATCTTGGTTATTGGATTAAATACTCACACTTGGTTAAAGAATATATGTGTGTACATGTATTAAGTAATGACTCTTATAAATGCTATTGATCACTTAAAGTGAACTATTGGAGGGAAATGATGAACAAAGTTGCCCTGTATGAGAGGTTCAGCGGTCAGCTACAGGGTTCTTTATTTTGATTATGCAGACTTGTCTTCCTTCTATCTTGATGTGATCCAAGTAGAAGGGGTGTACACACTAGGGACTATGTTATTATGGCCATTGTGAATTATGATATATAAATATATGATGAAGAAGGTGGATAACAGGGATGACCCCGACCTAGTGGCATCCTCTTTCATCTCCTTTAATAATTGGATAATATTAAAATAATGATTTGTTGTATATGTGATTATTAATTGATTTATATATGTGTATATATATATATATTATGTTTCGAACCCTATTCCTATTATTTTACAAAGTATTTTCAACTTAAGTATTTTTACGGGATAGAGTTGAAATAACTCAGTTTTTATTTTTATTTTTGGGAGCTTGTCTATCTTGTTTCTTTCTAATGTTTTCGGTGCAGGTGGGTGATTTATGGGGGAACAATGAGAGATTAATCTAGGATCGTCAATCATCTAGTTTTTTAGTATAACTTCTGCTAGAACTCTGAGATTTTAATTGTTATTTTTAGTTGAACAATTTGTTGAGTTGTAAGGATTGTTTAATTTGGATTTTAGTATATTTTAGCCTAATAGCCTTGCATTATTTCCAAGGAGATAAGTGTGGCGGTAGCACGCCCGTCGAGTGGAACCCCCATGGATTTCCCCCTTATTCCTAGCCTCGTTCCATAGGAATAAAATGCCCCCAACAAATCCTCTTGGTTCGACGAGATGCGAAGAGTCAAAACCTAAGTTTTCAATGATGGAATAATTTGTTTTCTCTCGGCACACTCTGGTTTGCAATAATCACTAGATCAGGTTGGTGTTGGTGGTTCAGCATTTGAAGTTCACCCAGAAGGAGGGTCTAGCTATCCCATTTGCATTCCAAAAAAGAATCAACATATTACTAGGGATTATTGGCATTTTTAGACGATACCTATCCAGTACCTCTTCGTTTCCCTGTGTCCATGGTAGCACTTCTATCCTTGTCGTTGGCGCCGTCTGGAAACTCAGGTGTGGTCAGAGGACAATTTTGCATTCACGCGGGTTTTCTAATTCTCTTGCCTCTTCCCAATTCACAGTCAATCTCATTTGTTTCAATGAGTAGAGATGTCCCGCTAGCATGACCGCATTGGTGTTGCGTGCTCCTTGCCATCATCCTTGTTGTTGTGTTCTTGTGTATATAAATGGGATTGGATAGGTGAAAATCATATGTGGGCCACATATTAAAAAAAATATAGTAAGTAAATAAAGATATCCCTTTAATGAAAATATAGCAAGTAAATGGAAAGAAAAGGAGTATTACAAATCACCTATGTACTTATGCACAAGTGGTAAGTGCGTGCATATATTACGATGAAGAACCTCATGTGAAATAAAGATGCTTCATGGTCCATACCCCCATACATATTCAATGTTGCATGTAGTAAGCTCCACTATATATATATAAGGCATGAATCTTATATTCCCTCTATATTAGGGATATATCGTCGAAAGGCTTTTTATGTGTCCATTGCCTAGACTTCCGCATGAGTAGTTAACTTATAACTACTTAGGGCATGCTTGGAATCAGGCCATTTCCTAGGGCAGGGCAGGTGGGGCGACTGCCCTAGGCCCAGGGAAGGGAAGCTCAAAATTGCCTAAATTTTCTTCCGAGTAATCAGACTTTTCAATAATGTAATTAGTTATCAATAATCACGTAATCTTAGTTCTTGAAATATCCCTTTTACTTCTCCCCTTAACTTCGTAAATGCAAATATCAGTTTCCAAAGGTCCATTAAATTTAACTTTTATATTCCTTTAAAATCTCCGTTTTCTTCTTTTTTTGCTAATGTCTCTCTTTTTATCTTCCATTGATTGAGTTATCATCTTTTCTCAATGCAACGAATTTGCCTCTCAATCTCTTATCAAATGAAATTCCTAGGTTAATTGAAGGAAATTCTATCAAATAAAAAAATCAAATAATTTGATTTTCTATTCTTAAGGGACTTGAAATGAACAAGATGATGTTATAGAAGTTGGGTTTGCAATTGACGGAATCTGGAAATTTAGAAAAATGAGAGAACGAAGATGTATATCTATAGAGTTCAAAGGTAATTTATCAGTTCTTTAATTTGTTTTTCTTCATATTTTTCTGAAGATAATTAATCATTACTTAATTATAATTGATGAACTATGAAAGCAGAGGAAGACTGAAGTGTTTGATATGAATTTGGTAAATGATAAATTGGGTATGATTATGATAGGACGAATTACTTTAATGAGAATTGTATCAAGTTGTTAAATGGTATCTTAGGAGGAAGATGAATCATTAATAGAATTTGAAAGAGGTTCAGAATTTTATTTTTGGAAGATGAATCATTTGCTAATTATCATCGAGTGTTTATGAATATTTGGGTCGAAGAAAATCCAAAAATCTGAACGTATGAAAGTATGTATGAGTAATTGAGCATATGAAGTAAAAATTTAAGTGACTGACTAATGTATATAGACTGATAGACATTTAGGATGACATATAATACACCAGTAATATAACCTTAATGTCTCTTCACACATACTAGTATCCATTTGATTTTTTTTTTCAAACTCAAATAGAGCAACAAGTACTACTTAGAGTATTTAGTGTAATCCGTAGATGTCAAATACAAATAGTTTCGTCGATTTACAACCTTAGAGAGTAGCGACTATATCATTGGAGAGTAATACCTATGACTTGTAAATTTATGGTTGAATCCTTCATATATTTGTAATAGTTCCTATCGAGCCGAAAAAGTAAAATTAAAAAGGAACTATTTAGTGCACACTCTTAAACATCAATTTTTTATATTTTTAGTTACTAATGGGGGGGTCTTATTTTGTCATTTCGCCCATAGGCCTTTGTAATATCAGGAACGGGCCTGCTTGGAATGAGGGTAAAGTATTAAGGGGTAATAAAAGTCAAACATAGAAAAACTAAGGTATTTAGATGGGATGATAAAGGGGATAGAGTGGTGGTGAAGAGGATAAAGTGGTGTTGGTAGAAAGGAAATGGAAGAAATAGGGGAACTATTACCCTTCAAATGAGGGTAATAGTTACCTAGGGGTGGTGGTGGGTAATTATTACCCCCATAGTGAGGGTAATAGTTCCCCTCTTTCTTCCGTTTATTTCCTACCAACACCACCTTATCCTCTCCACCACCACTCTATTCCCTTTATCATCCCCTCTAAATACCTTAGTTTTTCTATGTTTGACTTTTATTACCCCTTAATACTTTACCCTCATTCCAAGCATGCCCTTAGTGATACAATTTCTCTCAATGTCTTTGAGTCCATTCTGACTAAAACTATCTAATCCCAATGATGATGTATCTAATCTTTATATGCAATTAACCTTAACATTAAGCGGGCCGAAAAGCTTTTATGAATCTTGTGACGTATATGGTCTAGATGAACATCAAGACCTTAGATGATCAACGATAAGTCATACCATAAAGAGCACGAGAGCTAGTTACAAATTGCAATTATCTGGGGGGTGAAAGGTTTGAAGAAAGGGGAGGTCATTCAATTTCGCATAAAGACTTGTCCAACTCAAAATACTCGAGAATACTAATGCCCCAAGTGCTTTCAATAATGGCTAGTAGAACACTATACCTAAGCATAGCACTCTTGATCACTCAGCTTTGCTGGCTCGATCAATTCGATGAGGCACTCACCATGATTTTTCATTTTTTTTTTGACAATAATAAAACACTTTGACAATACGAGAAAACCAAAAGCCCTGCTATCAAATCCACTTGTGAAAGGAATCAAACCACAATAAGCCGTCGCCATTTGCCAAGAAGAACTTGATATCTAAGGCATTCGTCACAGAACCATAAAAATTAGTCCAATGAGCAATAACCATGCAGCTAGCATTAGCAAGCACATGCACCTGATGACCAAGGGTTAATACAAAGAAAAATTGTCAGAAAATACCAAGGTTCTAAAACTTTTTCAAAAGAAACACCGATGAGTTACGAAATGTAAAATACATACCAACAACTTATGTTTTTTTTAGAAATTCATACCATATAACAAATATAGGGCTAGAGGACCCCGTCATCGAAATTCATTATTTGTTTTAGCAGGATTTTTGTAATCTACATATTTTGGGTGCTTTATTTTGTAAAAAAATTGATACCATATGATTTCTTATTAAATATTATTTAATATATTAAAATTATGCAAATTATTTTAGTTTTAAAATTGGTTTTAATAGATACATGTTACAACTTCTAGACAAATTATTAAAAGAGGCGGTCTAATTTTAACATAAAATTAGACCAATCAAAGCCCACATTCTGTTAACAAGCCCATTCTCTCTTTCTCTAGCCCAATACTATTCCTAAAAATTTAGCATCACACTAGTCTTTCATTCTCTTTACCTTTCCTTATTCCAATATTAGTCTAGAAATATAACAAGCGATTCCTAAATAAACATATGACTTACCGAATGAATTAAATTAGTCATTAAATGGATTAAACTAGTCACTAAATAAATTTAACAGTGAATATTGAATGAACTAAACATGTCACGAAATGGATTAAACTGATCTCTATTTTCAAAAGACAGTTTGTTGATTTGTTCTCTTCTTATTGGGCCTATTGAACCATTGCCTAATTTTATTTTAAAAGTAGACGGTCTCTTAAGACCAGTTGCAATTTTTATCATATTTAAAATGACCCTCTATTACTGCCATCAGTGCTATGTTTATTTAATACTATCAATTCATTCTTGGGGTAATATGTAAACTTTTTCTTTATTTCGTTCTTTAATTTCTCGGGACAAGTGTTTTGGTGATGATCATAGTTTTGTAGTTTGTTACAAAAATGACAAAAAATGGCAATACTAGTTTTCCACGTAAATGAAGGTATCAACCTAAGAACCCCCAAATTAAATCAATGGAATTATACCCAATTAATAGTAGTCTCTAAAAAGTATTATTATCTCTCAAGTGCCTTTTTTTGGCCATTGATATATATCATATAGTATGACACATCTTCTTCAACAACTTCAGTGGTCATATAAACTACTTAGAGTATGGTGTGACTTCTAATTAGTTGGCCTATTATATGTAAATGAAGCCACCAACCAAAGTATAATTAATAATCTAAGTTGCCCCACATTGTTTATAACTAGGTAATTTGTCAGGATACTCAGGATTTCAAAAATAATTAAAACAAAATTAACATATATATATATATACTTGCTCCGTTTCAAAATAGATGCCACATTGTTATTAAAACGGACTCCTAAGTAAAATTTTCTAAGTATATTCAAGTAAATAATTAAGCAATATAATCAGCCACCAACTCCAACCAAGAAACCACCACATAACCCACTGCCACTGCCACCTCCACCAATAAAACCACCACAAAAACAGTCGCCACCACCACCCACAGCCACCTCCACCGACGAAACCCACCGCAATCCATCCACCCAGACCACCTCCACCCACTAAAATCCCATTCGCGACCACCAACCACCACTGAGTCACCACCACCACCAGGGTTCTGACCAGACGAACGATGCACCTCTGCTCCCTTGTTGCGCCACTAGCTTGCACCTCTGCTTCCTTGTTGCACCACCACCATTCGCAACCAGCTCGCACCTCTGCTTCCTTGTTGCGCCACCACCAGACGAACGATGCCGGCCATTTCTCCATCCTCTCTCTCTTCTCTTCTTCGATCTCTCTTCTTCCCTCTGCTCGATCTCTCTTCTCCCCTCTTCTCGACCTTCGAAATCTGTGCAGATGGTGGTTAGGGTTTGTACTAGATCTGGGTGGTGGTGGTTAGGGTTTTTACTTCGGTGGTAGTGGTGGAAATGGCCGTCGAAATCTGTGCAGATGGTTGGAGCTTGGTTGGGTGGTGCTGGTGGTCGGAGAAGTTAGGGTTTAGGTGGTGATGGTGGCTGGGTATGGTGGTGGTGGTGGTATAGTGGTGAGAGAGAGGGGTGGGTGGGTAAAATTACTTAACATTAAGTAAGTTAATTAGGATATTTAAACATGTTTTAATGTGAAAAGTAAGGATATAATTGACAATTCACACACTAAAACTTACTAAAGAAGGAAAAAATGAACATTGTAGCATCTATTTTGAAACACCCATTTTGGTACAATGTGGCATCTATTTTGAAACGGAGGAAGTATATTATTTTAGAAGATACAAGAAAAGTTTAGAAGACCCTTCTCTCAAATGTATCCTAAACTATCTAAAAGTAAAAGAATATACAACTGTTGATCGTTATAGACATCATATGCGTGAGCTTTTGATGTGAGATGATGTCCTTTCTTCGATAGGTAGTCAGCAACCTGGTTTGCTTCTCGAAAGATATGAGTAATAGAAGTCGCTTGGAACTGTGATAGGAGATCACAAATATCATTGATTAGTGTTTGGATGCGCCACAGAGTGCTAAATATGCCTTTTAGAATGTGGATAATGAGCAGGTTGTCTCCTTCAATCATTAGCTCTGAGATTCCCATCTGTAAAGCTTCTAGGAGTCCATTACGTATAGTTGTTGCTTCAGCAATGAGTGGCGAGGCTTGTCCCAACTTGTAGGTCGTGGCTTTTATGATATGACCCTTAGTATCTCGTAGAACTATGCCGGCTGCTGTAGAAGACGTTGTAGATGACCCGTCGAAATTAAGTTTGATGAAGTTGGGTGGAGCCGTGGAGGGGGCTTCCATCCAATGTGTATTATGTGAAGTTGTTTGGTAGGTTTTGGTTTGTAGGTGGCAATATATATATATATATATATATATATATATATATATATATATATATTTATTTATGAAGGTACGAGAAAAACATAGGAAATCCTTTTATTAAGGGTATATTCTAAATTATTTAAATAACTAATTAATTTAGTAATGGATCACTTTAAAAATAAGCATGAAATATTAGTCTCTATATAGCTTAATTATGAAAACACTTGCGTTTAAAAATGGTTGGGTATCCGCTATGAATTCCTGATCCAAAAAGTTTAATGTTAGAGCTCTCTTCAACCTGCTCATGGCTAGATCGATCGGTTAAGCCCCATTTCCCTCGACGTCTCAAAGACAAGTGTCCTATTAAGTCCTTTAGTTAATGGATTTGTAATGTTTTTATTAGATCGCAAAAAATCCATAGTAAGTACTCCATTCATCATCAAGTTTCTTACAACTTCAATTCATGCCTAATGCATATATGTCTCTTTTTACCATTATAAACATTATTTTTAGCAACAAGTACACATGAGGGTCTGTGAATCACGATGAAGAGAGACCGGAGGATTTGGATGCTTGCACATTCTATCCTGAACTCGGAACCACGATGCACATCGTTGACAAGCTTTCGTTTCATTAACGAAGAGATGCAGAATAAACATCTGTTACAAGTAATTATAAATAAGCAAAGGGACATGGAATGAACACCATTGACAAGCAAAAGAACATTCAATTCATTTAAAAAGAACGATAACTAAAATTAAAAGATCGTTTGATAATTTTGTTAGTAGGAAAACCCTTGAATATCTAATGCTAAAATATTATTTTGCCTGAATGTGAGATTCATTTGATTTGACCCTTAGATTTTGATAATTTAATATTATTTTGATAAAAATAGATGTTCTCTTCTTCTAGATTTTCTTTTAACGGAACATCATGTTCATTGGCTTAGGGATTAAATTTTTAAAAACATTCAAAATTTTGAATTTTTCACTCTAATTAAAACATTAGTATCAATATTTCAATTATTTCCAAGTCAATTTTGAACATCATTTTTAAAATTTTCAATTATTCTTTTGATATAGGTAGATGTTCGTTTAATTAAACTTAATTTTCATTTGTTTAAGGTATTAAAAATATTTTAATTTAAAAAAAATGAATTTCTCACCCCAATTTTAAAATTAGTATTAAACATAATTTTTCAATTATTCTTTTGGTTACAGGTTTACGATTGACCGATGGTTGGATGCTCCCACAATGGGACAACAACCAATATGGTTCTCAGCCACTCAGCCTCTTGCCCAGCAAAGTCTAGAGCTGCAAACTCTTATTCCACATTAGATATTCCTATGTAAGTTTGTTTTACAGACTTCCAAAAGATCTCAACTCTACATAAAGTGAACACATATCCGCTAGTGAAACTCGACTTATCAATTTTAACCATCCAATTTGTATCACAATACCCTTCCAAAATTCTATGGTATCCTAAAAATGTAATCCCGGTCTAGCCCCATATGGTACACCTAAGGTATCTTAGCAAGCGTATGGGATCAACACAATGCCCTCTATTAGGATTATGGTTGTATCTACCTAGTCTACTTACTATATAGGCAATGCCATACGAGTGTAATTCATTCAAAATACCAAACTCCCAATTATTTTAGCATACTCAAGTTGAGAGATAAAATTGTCTACATTTTTAGTTAGATGCATGCTAGAAGCATACCGAGGTATTTCCTACTTCACATCAAAACTATCAAAGTATTCGATCAAGATGAATCTTCAATGTCAAGAGAAGTATTGGTTAATGTTGAAAGATTATTACAGAATAGAACCAATGCTTTTATCTACCAAAAGAGTTGACCCTCCACAAGTTAAGGTCATGTGGAGAGGCTTTGGATGTACAAGTTTCTAGGTCATGTGGAGAGGCTATAGTCGTAAGAGCGTCATTTTCCTCAAATTGTAATTTCAGAATATAGTAAAAATAGGTCTCTTTTGATAGAGCTTGGGAAAATAAACTCATTGGTTAACCTTTACTTTATTGTGCTTTGCAATTTCTTAAATATAGTACTTTCCATTTTTATTTGAAGGTATAAATTTTTTTGATTTCTTCCCTAAATTGCTTAATGCATATAAACACGACACATTGTTTAGAATTCGACAGACGGTCCGTCTTTAGGGGTTGAATTTAAATGACACGTAACTCTTGAATTTTGTTTTATTAATTAGTATAGAAAGATAGATAGATAGATAGATTGACTAACCGTGCACTATTAATTTACTAGCTAATACTAACATAGGACTACATTCCTTATTTTTCATGGAAATTTTATATGCTCAACTTTAATTAAGATTTATAAATCCAATTATCTAGGGTTTTCCTAAAAGGCTAAACCTTTACTTTGATACATCTTGTAAAGAAGTCAATATTTACAAACAACACCAAATTATATGCATGTGAAGTACTTCATAACAATAAGTACATGGTCTCTTTTCCCCCTCCAAAAGCCTATACTCATAGTATTAGATAGTTTACTAAAATCATGAAAATAGGTTTGATATTACGTACACTTTCTTAATGTTAGCATAAACAAAACTTGGAAGTTTCCACTCCAACAATAACTCAGCGTCACATTGATGACAACTTATTGGAAAGCCTCAGGGGGAGATGATGAACCTCTTCTATGCATAAGCAATTTTAATGCTCCCTCAACTAACTTGTCCTTTTGGGCCTTTCAAATTGCATCAATGAGAAATCCCTTTTCTTTTTTCCTTTTATTTCCTCATCCACTGGCTCCATCTCTCCATCTGGAATTAATCATCTCTAGAACTGACTAGATAACCCGATTCAAAAATGACCTAATTAAGAGGCTAAGATTATTAAGAGAAATCTGAACCTAATCTAAACTAAACCTGACTTCAATTTAATTTGACTCATTTGTAATTTTGTAATCATATATTAAAGTTTAAACTTTAGAATTTTTTTTAGGATAACTGAAATTGGCTCGAAAGCGAACCCGAACTCAGAGTGTGTTTGACGACACAAATTAGGTGATTTACATGATAAAGAGCTTACTAATTTAAGCTAACTTAAATGATCAAAATTGTTTGACGACAATCTGAAATAGTAATGTTTCTAAATAAGGTGACTTAAGTTGAAACGTTAGAAACACTATGTTTCAATTAAGACAACTTGAATTTTGTAAATTTGAACTTTAATATAAAATTCAACTACTTTTTTTCAAGTAATTCTACCAAACAACTCACATTTTTAGGTACATCATTAGTTCCAGCACCTTATCAATTTCAGTGGGTACATTTTGAGTTTCAAACGACTTATCAAATTCAACTGTGTACTCCCTCCGTTTTTTTTAATATGCACATTTCTCCATTTTGGGGTGTTTTTTTAAATTGGTACCTTTCTACTTTTTGCCATAAATGGAAGGTTGGCCCACCTAATTATTACACTTCTCTCCTACTTTTTCTTTCCTTCTCTCTACCTTTTTCACTTTTTCCTTACTTTTACTAACCTTCTCTCTTACTTTTACACTTTTTCCTTGGTTCTAGTTCAAAGTCTTAGGTACATATTAAAAAAAACGGAGGGAGTATTAGCTAATATTGGCAAACAGAGCCTCAACCATTGACTTCAATTGAGAGCCCTACGCCCCTACCTTCATTCTTATTATATAATGCACCTTTTCTCAACTTCGCAACCCCCTACCTCATTATTTCATTTTGTAAACTTCACATTCTTTTCTTTCCTTTTAGGGTCGTCTTTTAGTTGAGTGGTTTTGGCTCACACAAACATCATTTTATTTTGGGTATACTTGGCTTAGCTTACTACCACTTTTAATGCCCTTTTTCTTTAAATTTGCCTTTTCATGAATTATTTCATTATCTGATTGTCCCATGTCATTTTATGCTTAAGATAAAACAGTCGTGAGATTGTGTTGAATTCGTTGCCTTTTCAAGATAAACTAATTTTTATACAAATGTTTAACTGAAAATGTTGATGCTTAAAGTTTTATATTAATAATGTCAAATTTTACATGTTACCTACCTTAGTCGGTAAAGTATATGGGTATGAAAACCTCAGACATAATCTTGTCCATATCATTGCCTTTTATCTCTCTCTATGCGCAAAATATACATTGATAACCGTGAAATGTGAATAGCATAAACCTAACTATCTTAAACCGAAGGAGTACATGTATTCCTTAAACTATACCATGATGTCCATGAACCAGGAAATGAGCAGGAAAAAAAGGTCAAGCAAAACCAGTGTGATCAAATTAGTTCTATTATTTATAATGTTGGTAGCTCAAATATAACAATAGTCAGTCTTTCAACAACTACATTAAATGACCTTAACATATGTCAGCCTGAGACTCTGAATTCTATTTAATAGCACCTCAATTATATCTTATTATTACATCTTATATGATATTTTCAAGCTTGAAACTATACACTATATATTGATCCTATGTCATTTTATATAACTTAAAATTGGAAGAACAGATAAAGATCGATGAAGAGTTTCTCAGTACAAGTTGGTAGTGGAAGAGAAGGACAAGAAGGTCGTCCGGCTGTGGGTCCCATTTATCGGAATATTCTCTCCAAGAATGAATTCCCACCTCCTGATCCTCAACTCTCTACTACTTGGGATTCCTTCAGGTATCTTTCTATTGTATTGAGTAGTCCATTTTCTTTAATAAAAGAAAGATTATCTTTGAAGTTCTTCGTGAAATTTGTATGTTCTTATCTTATCTTTGCACACCCTGAAAACGGCTCAGCTGGAGGTAGAGTCCAGAGATGATAACTATTTGCGACTCTTTGTTCAAAACAAGAATCATTAGTAGTATGAAAGAAAGTATAGTAGGTTGTCTTTTGGAATTGTATTATTCTCAAATATGAGTGCCTCTTTCTATATGAACTAGAGCCACCATATTCGATATACAAGAGTTTTATTTATTCGTATTAACGACTACTCTAAAAAATGGTTATGTATATTAATAAATTACAAAAACATTTGGCAGCTTCGAAATGTTTCAGTTTATGTTTCGAACAATAATAATATTTAATATATATTGAGAAAAAGATTAATATGATCTTAATTGTCAAATCAAGATCACCTAGGACAGAATTTAATGGTTATTTATTGAGATATGAAGCGACCTCTCAGGATATAATTTTGTAACTGTGTTTATAGGCTTGCTGCTGAGAAGCATTCAGGAAATAAAATGTTGGGATGGCGTGAATTGGTTGATGGCAAGGTAATGTAACAAACCCAAGATTAATTTCTTATTATTTACTATATCATTTTCCATAATTCATGATATTTGTGTTATTTTATGATGACATGTTTAGTGGGGTCCTTATATTTGGAGAACGTACAAGAATGTTTATGAAGAAGTTCTGAAGATTGGCTCCGCATTACGAGCATGTGGGGCTCAACCTGTAAGTACAAGCTTATATTTTGCCAAAATATTAATTTCCCATTTGCTATTTTTTCCTTAGTAATTCTAAGATGTACTCTCAAAAATATCGTTTTTTTTTTTACTATTGGTTGAAAGTATGTATAGGAGCAATATAAGAATCTTATCATAACATAGAAATATATCCTATAAAATAATATATTACATTATTATTCTATCTATTATTCTTATTGATTATATATTAAAGTTTCTATGTACTTATGTAGGGTGCAAGGATTGGGATATATGGTGCTAATTGTCCTCAATGGGTTATAGCAATGGAGGTTTGCTGCATATGATTATGAAAAAAAAGTTGCCTTTTTTCTGAATTGTTTAATTTACAGTAAAATATTATTGTAACCAAAATATTTTCATATTGTGTACAGGCATGTGGTGCTCACAGTTTGATATGTGTACCTCTCTATGACACCTTAGGTAAAAGTTTATTCGAATACGACTTGTGACCAAACAAAGCCTTATTGAAAATCAATTGATTCATCTAGAAGTTAATTTAATTTTTTCTTGTTTACTACCAGGTCCTGGTGCTATAAACTATATAATTGACCATGCTGAAATTGATTATGTTTTGGTCCATCCTGATAAAATCAAAGAAGTAAGTTCGACAAGTTATCTTTTTGCCTATGTTTCTTCATTTTACATCAAGTATCTGTGTCGGATTCATGTACTCAACATGGGTATGGATAGTTCGATACTTCATTTTGTAATACAGATGAGTCAGACACTTGAACACGTATCTAAGTCTGACATGGGTACCTAAATCCGAGTAACTTAGCTTCTTCCTAAAGTTGTACATGTTCCTCTTCTTTTTGAGGTATTTTTTGTGTTTAACTGTTTAGTTTGATGTGAATTACCCTGTTTTGTCCACAGTTACTGAACTCTGATTGCTCCTCCAGTAAACGATTAAAATGTAAGAATGAATACGTTAAACTTAATCTGTAGTTTAAACAAAATTTCGCCTAATCTAACAAGCTAGATTAATTACATTGCAGCGGTTGTTTGTTTTACATCGTTCACTGAGGAAGATACTCAGAAGGCTCGTAACGCAGGGATGGAGACATATTCATGGAAGCAATTTCTTCATATGGTCAGACTACTATTATAACTCATAGTTAGTCGCAAAATATTGTATCAGACTGTCTAACTTCAAAGTTAAAAAAATTAGATACATAAGTACTTAAAAGTTACATAGAAGTTAGTCATCTTATTGTGTGAGACGTTCTCATGATCATGTGTAGTATGATTAGAGCTTTCATTTAATCAAAATTTACGAGTTTTAATGAGGATGATATGTGTAAATAGGGCGAGGAATGTCCATCTGAACCTGTACCTCCACAACCAATCAACATTTGTACAATAATGTATACGAGTGGTACAAGTGGAGATCCAAAAGGTGTTATCATAACACATGAAACTATGGCTATGTTAATATGCGGATTGAATATTTTCATGGAACAATTTGAAGACAAGGTAAATCAAGTAGTTTCTATCAACTCTTATATTCTGATTAGTGCTATTAACTTCTTAGCTTTATGATAAGTTATCCAACATCGCGCTTGCATATAGTTTATACTTGTATTTCCACATCTTTTTTATCATGCTTGCATAATGGAGTGATTAATAACGTACTCTTGAATATCATAGATGTCGGTGGATGATGTGTATCTATCATTCCTTCCCCTAGCTCATATACTTGATCGAGCCATCGAGGAATATTTTTTCCATAAGGGTGCTTCTGTTGGCTACTTTCATGGGGTATAATTCTCTTCTTCTATTATAGATTTCATCTTACAATATACTAACAATCTCTTAACCAATTCGGAAATTTGATCCCTTTTTCTAAATACTGACTTGTGCAATGAAGAATGTTAAAGAAATTGGTGAAGATCTCATGGAGTTAAAGCCAACTTTTTTTGCTGGTGTACCTAGAGTTTTCGACCGAGTATACGAAGGCATGTCCTTTTACTTCATCTTTTGAGCACCACAGTGTAACAATGTCAACAAATTTACTAATTATTTTCTGCTAACAAACTGTATATCAGGCATACAGAAGGCGATTGCTGATCTTCTTCCACACAGAAGGATGATTTTTAACCTTCTGTACAAGTAGTAAGTTGTTCCTGTTGTGTTAACATAGGCTTAGTTTACTGGATTCTATACTAAAAATACATAGAAATAAATTGCAGTCTGATCCTTTCTGTTGAAATGCAGCAAATTATTCTGGATGAATTTAGGGTACAAACACAGAAATGCATCCCCTTTAGCAGATTTGCTAGCTTTCAGGAAGGTAGTTACTGTGTTTACTGAATGAACTACGTTTCTGATACGTATTACTGTGTTTTCTAACTCATATAAAAATGTATGCGACAAATTCAGGTAAAAAACAAGTTAGGTGGTAAGGTTAGGCTCATGGTATCTGGAGCTGCACCTTGGAGCGAAGAAGTGGAGAAGTTTTTGCGTGTTACTTGTGGCTGTTTTGTACTTCAAGGCTATGGTAAAAGAAAAAAGTTCACCTTCCTTCGTTTCAGCTGTGAATTGACTTGTTTCTAGCTTCATTGTCAAATTTTGTCTCTGTATTGTCATGCAGGATTGACAGAGACGTGTGGATTGTCCACAATTTGCTACCCTGATGAAATGTCGATGCTAGGAGCTGTTGGTGCTCCATCTGTATTCACAGAATTGCGCCTTGAAGAGGTCTCGGAAATGGGGTACCACCCGTTAGCTGATCCTCCACGCGGAGAGATATGTGTTAGAGGCAAAACCCTCTTTTCTGGATACTATAGAAACCCTGAGTTGACCGCAGAATCTATCAGAGATGGATGGTTTCATACAGGTTGGCCGTCTATTTCATTTAGCCTTTGTCGCTTCACCTGATATTGTCTCAACAGAGTTATGGAGTATTGCTGATTGTTTCTGATTAAAACTGACCTTTTCTGATTCTAAAGTGTTTTTCTCTTAGGCAGCTTACTGATCTCGACTGACTGAAACTGATTTGTGCTACTTGATTAACAAAAACTGATTCTTTTCTTTGATGCTGTCAGGTGACATAGGGGAGATGCTTCCTAACGGAACAATAAAGATCATCGACAGAAAGAAGAATCTGATTAAACTCTCACAAGGAGAGTATGTCGCGCTAGAGTATTTAGAGAAAGTATACAGCATTACTCCCATTGTTGAAGATGTAAACCCTCTTCCTCAAATACTTAAAACCCATCTTCGTGCTTATAAGTTCAATTGTATTCAGTAAGAGCTGATTTTTTGGCGTTCTTTTGAAGATTTGGGTGTACGGAGACAGCTTGAAACCAATGCTGGTTGCTGTGGTGGTGCCAAACGAAGATAACACCAAGAAATGGGCGGATCAAAATGGATATAAAGGCACGTTCGCTGAGTTGTGCTCCCTTAGGGAGTTCAGAACTTATGTCCTCTCTGAGCTTAGAGCTGCTGGGGAAAGAAACAAGGTGCATAGATCATATAGCTTCTTAATCAGATCTCATTTCATAGGCATTTTGTAATATATAGTATGAACTAACCTCAACACTTTAAACTTTTTTCTTATTTTGTTCAGTTTAGAGGTTTTGAACATGTCAAGGGAGTCATTCTAGAACCTCAAACCTTTGAGATGATCCCAAGTTTGATGACACCAACCATGAAGAAGAGGAGAAATAAACTGTTAAATCATTATCAGGTAACAAATTAACACTTCAGTTCTCATGCTATAGTTACTTTCTACTTAGTCAGGACTCATGTACTCCTTTCGGAGACGAATAATCACGAGAGTTTTTAATGATTTTGGCCCAAGACGCATTGTCCATTCCCATGTGTGTGTGTCAAGAATTCGACATGAGTATTTCAAGTAAAGCAAAGAGTCCGAGTAACATAGTAGTTTTGATTTTATGCAATAACTCATGTTGTTTGCTTTTTTTCTTGTGCAGGCAGCAATTGATGAGTTATATTGCACCTTAGCAAAAGGAAAATGCTGAGATTTTGCTTTTCTTTGATTTTTAACTATTACAGCCTTACATGAAGCTGTGAAGGTTATGCAGTATAGTGTATTTATGTGAATTCCAATAGTAATGTCATGTATCCTAGAGAAGGGGCGCAATTGTTTGAAAATACTACTGGTGAAGAGGGTGCTCAACTTGCCTAGCTTTCTGTATAAAACCTGAATGTTAGGCCAATGATTGAAGAGAAAGGAAAGTTGCAAAGTTTTTCATTAATAAAATTTTACTTTTTAGTTTGTCAAAAATAGTCATATTTCTGTGACTTTTATTCTGTTTTGCTCTTAAGATAATTGACTTCAGAACCAGCAAGTTTTCTGCAGTATTATTAATCAATCTTGACAAGGTTACCACAAGTAATATATCAAAGTTCATAAGTTAAATCCGTTTGTAACTAGATCTCGACTATAAGATAAAGGAATCCCAACTCCAAATGTCCAAGTGGTATTTGATCCCATGAGCTGTAATAGAGACCAAACACTTTACCGTTAGGTTAAGTCTTATTTGGTTTTCGGTGATTGTGTAGTATCCTATACTTGGTATATCTGAAACCAAATTATCATTATCAATGATGCTTTTGAAGATAGTTGATATGAGAATAATTAAGGGTCTAAGAAGAAACAAAAAAAGATGATGAGCAAAGTAACAAAAAACAACAATAACACAAATTATGGGGTAACAAAATTCAACCAACATACGTTTATCTATTTAGCAAATTCAACAATTACACCAATGACCGTTGCTTGTCCGTGCTGCACAGCGCCAGTCCGAGCTCACAATCCACCACTGGCGGATCGAGGAAAATTGAATAGTGGGGTCAAATTGTATTTATTAAATTTAATCGACTTGTACGGACCCGGTCCACACTAAAAATAGTGTAGACCCACTCTCTTTCCTCACTCCTTCTCCTCACTGCTCTCTTTCCTCCTCTCTGAAACTACCATCACCACCACGCCATCCCCTTCCCCTAAACCACCACCACCCACAACCTTCCCTCACTCTCTTCACTCCCCTCAACCACGCGGGACTACGACACCTATTTTCCGGCGGATCCTTAACGATTCTCCGGCGGCTTCTCCGACGCAACATCTTTCACCTCTGCCTTCTCTCTTAATTAATGATCTGATTCGAGTTTCTGCAGTTGTGGGAGAGAAATCAAAGAAGGGTGAGCAAAATTAGGTATATTTAAGCATAAAATTCCCTTCTTTTAGGTTTTAATTTCATGAATTCAAATGCTTTTTAGGAATTGGAATGTTAAATCCCCATTAACACCCAATCAAATCGAATTGGGGGAAAATTTAGGGTTTTATTTTGATAATAAAAACCTTAACTTTTCATTCATAACACTTAACTTTTAATTACAAAACCTTAACTTTTGATTGTTAAACCTTAACTTTTAATTACAAAATATTAACTTTTGTTAAAAAAACCTTAACTTTTGCTAAAAAAACCTTAACTTTTCATTCATAACACTTAACTTTTGATTATAAAACCTTAACTTTTAATTAAAAATTCTTAACTTTTGATAAAGAAACCTTAACTTTTGGTGAGCAAAAATTAACTTTTGATAAAAAATTCTTAACTTTTGGGACCTACCCTGGTCTACAATAAGTTTAGTGTAGACCGGGTTCATAATTTTCAAAAAATTGAATTTTTTAAAGGAAAATTTTACAATTTTACCTAATCAAGTGGGGTCAACTGATCGCACTTGTCATAAGCTGCATCCGCCACTGCACTCCACAACTCTTTCTCCCTTCTTCGCAGCTTCTGCTCGTCCAAGTTCTTCTATGATCTTTGTGAATTTGCGCCATGATATAATTATAGTCAATATTGTTCAATATTCGATCAAAGTTCGTGATGAGAAATGGGGGTGAGGTACAACTCATTTGGTTAGACAATTTCTTCCATGATATAATTATAGTCAATATTGTTCAATATTCGATCAAAGTTCGTGATGAGAAATGGGGGTGAGGTACAGCTCATTTGGTTAGACAATCTCTTCCAGGATATAATTATAGTTAATATTGTTCAATATTCGATCAAAGTTCGTGATGAGAAATGGGGGTGAGGTACACTTCATTTGGTTAAATAATCTCTTCGAGTTTTAAAAGGTCCCATGATAGATCTTTATCTTGCCTATGCCTCTCTATATACTAAAAAGAAGTTTGCGGGGAATTATATTCGCTAGGAACGCTTTCGTTCATAGCATATTTTTATTCGGCAACAAAAAGAATCAAATTTTATTAAAAAGTTGTAGCTATTTATTTAATTTTTCAAAATTTGTTTATGAAATCAAGGTACCACCGTTAATCCATCGTGTATTAGATTTCCATGTCATTTATTGCGCAGAATATGGAAATGCCTACAAAATGTATACAACAAGATTTGAACTTGTGACCTATCAAGTAGAATTCTAAGACTTTTCCACTAGGCTGCACCTCTTTTTGTGATCTACTTTTCCTTTAAAGTTATGTATCCCATCACCTTAATTTTTGTTATGAGAAAAATAAGCTCCTCAAACTTTTACTCTAATGCGCGTATGCTTTAGTTATCCAATCTAATTTCACATTAAATATTCTACCTTGTTTTCTTTTTACAATTTATATTAAAAAAAAAGCTCTTATTACAATCCCTTTTCAATTTGTAATTTGTTTGTTCATTCCAATTCTCTCCTTATGTCTACCTTATCCTATCTCTATACTTTATATAAAAAAAGGAAAACAATATACAAAAGATAATACAAGAATTTTACCAGGGCATCGCCTGGGACAAAAAAACTAGTATACATCCTTCATAACACGTTATTATTTAAGTAGCCCACTCATAAGCGTATAAAAACGATACTCATATAAAAACGATGCTCATAAAGCCTAATATTTATACCAAGCAAGGCTTGGTCTAGTGGTAAAGATTTGATCTTATGACTTGAAGGTCATGGGATCAAATCCCAAGGGCATTTGGGGTTGGGGATCCCCTTACCATTCCCCCCTGCTCTCAAATGTCGGGCCCCGCAAACACCAGATCAAGATACTGTGCTAGTTGAGATCTGGCCAGGGGTCGACCACATTACCTTTCAACAAAAAAAAAAAAAAAAGTCTAATATTTATAAAAATGAGTAACGTGTATAACCCCAAAGACGTCAAAGTTTGAAGTGTTCGAGCTCAACTAATAGCTCAAACTCCAATAGGTTCGTGCTCGGCTCGGCTTGGTATACCCAATAGACAATACCCCAAATAGGCCCCCCCAACCAATGTGAGAATAGAGAACCACAAACTTGATAATAATGTTCATAAACATAGCAAACAGGGGATCTTCGATCAAATTTTACCGCCAATTCTCAACCCTTCAACCAACTTCTTTAAATCAAAGAATAAAGCTTGCCCTTCAACAGGGCCATCTTAACAATGCTAGGCAGTTCTTTGATGAAGATCCCATTTCTCGTAATGTTTCTTCATGGAATATGATCATTGCTGGTTATATAAAAAGCAATCAAAATCACATTGCACACCATCTGTTCGATGAAATGCCTGAGAGAGATATTGTCTCTTGGAATACTTGGTTAACTGCACTTAAAACAAACAATGACCATGAAAATACATATCATTCTTATCTCCAGTTACAAAGATCTGGGTTGCACCCAACTCAATATACATTTTCAATAGTAATCACTTCTATTTTGGGTACTTCTTTCAACATTTTGATCCCTCAACTTCATGCCAAGATTGTATCTTTAGGTCAAAATTGTAGTATTTATGTGGGTTCAGCATTGATTAGAGGATATACAGATTTGAAGGATCATATTGCTTTGGGTTGTGTGTTTGATGATGTATTGTGGAAAGATATTAGTGTATGGAACGCGTTGGTTTTAGGTTATTTGGAATTGGGTTTTGTGGATGAAGCTCAAAGTGCTTTTGAGAGGATGTCGGAGAAAGATGTTGTGTCTTGGACTACCTTGATTGGTGGGTATTTCAAGAATAATGAGGTTGAGAGGGCTCGATGTATTTTCGATGAGATGGGTGAAAAGAATGTTGTTTCATGGACTGCTATGATTTCGGGGTATGTGGGAGTAAACAAGTGTTTAGATGCTATAAAGTTGTTTATTTTGATGATGAGATCAGGCCCTACACCAAATCACCATACATTTTCAAGCGTTTTGGCTGCCTGTGGTAAACAATCTGAACTTCTTATTGGACAGCAAGTTCATGGTGTCATAGTGAAGCATGTTAAAAGTCTTGATGTTGTCTTGGCAACTGCTTTTGTGACTATGTATTCCAAATGCGGAGACGTTGAAGCAGCTTATAGTATATTTGAAATAATGTCTGACAAAAATTTGGTGTCTTGGAACTCAATATTAGGTTGTCATGCAAGGCATGGGCGAGCAAGAATAGCTTTGAATGAGTTTGAGAAGATGATTACCTGTGGGTTAAGGCCTAATCATGTAACATTTATCAATGTTTTATTAGCTTGTGCCCATGGAGGGCTAGTTGGAGAAGGTGAAAGGTTGTTTTGTTGCATGGAAGAAAGTTATGGTGTAAAGCCGGATAAGGAGCATTATACTTGTATGGTAGATCTATATGGAAGAGCAGGTCGTCTCGATAAGGCAAAGACCTTAATTGAAAGTATGCCATTCGAACCAGATATCGTCGTGTGGAGTGCTTTGCTTGCAGCATGTGGCTTGCATTCAGATTTTGAATTTGGCAGCAATGCTGCAGATGCAATGCACAACTTGGAAATGAATCACCCTGCAGCATATAATAATCTCTCAAAGATTCTTGGTGAAAGAGGAGTCTGGGGTTCTTTGACAGATATAAAACAGATTATGAAAGATAAACATGTGAAAAAGCAAAAGGCTGGTAGTTGGATTGGTTAATGAAAGCTGGAAGTTTGCTCTTTAAGAATGATTAAAAGTTTGCCCGATCAATTAACTATACTTACTAATTGATCGAAAACAGAATGCAGTAGTGCAGTACAAATACACGATGCCATTACTTGGCTGGCTGAGATGGACTCATTCTAAGCTCCTAGGCAAGTTGTCGCCCACCCTTTGATGTCTAGTGAGCATGACCTTCAAGCGTTAAAATGAGTTGCTTGAGGTAAAATGTCATCGGCAGCATGATACTTCTACCCAATTAAACCCCATATCCAAATGCTAATTATAAGCAAATTAATTTTTAGAGAAATTACCGTTGGTTACGCTTGAAGGTCATGCTCACTAGACATCAAAGATCTTTCCTTCTCCGTATGAGATTCCTTCTCAGCATGATACTTCTTAATTGTGTATAATTAGCAGAATGATGTTGGATATTCTTAATTGGGTATAATTAGCATTGCTAATTGTAAGAAAATTAACTTAATTTGCAATAAATTACCCTGAGAATGTATAAATGGTGTATTGTAGCTTTCGGAAGCGGTTGTTTTGAGACTAGTCTGGAGTCTGGACTCAGTGTTGTTTATAGCAAGGATCTTTCCTATGCTACACTCCTACAAAATGTCTTGGGATTACTCTCGGGTGGAGAGGACCCTTGGATTGAGTTAAAATATCTTCTCCAACTTGTTATAAAGTAAATCTGATCCAGATAGCAACCTGAGACATGTCTTAAACGCATGTATTATAACTTTCAAAATAAGTTATGAGAACCCTTGTGTCGTACAGTTATGAGACCTCCACAAGTTCTTCGTGAAGGCAAAAAAAAGACAGTTTTTGTGAACTTCATGGATCTTTGCAAGACTTATTTCTAAACGCTTAATCTTTCTTTGCTGTTTTTCCCCCTCTTTGCGAGAATATTGTACACCTTGCTAAATCACGTAGATACAACTATACAAGTATTGAATGAAACAACTTGCCTTGTTTGTCTGTCTCCCCTCACAACCTCGAAATATATATATATATATATATTGAAATGCTTGAATACACATTTAAAACTGTACACCATCCACTAAATTTTTACTAAGCAAGGTCAAAGGGTTACAAGACCAATTTCTATCCAGATTTGGCTTGGTACAGCTCTAGGCTCTGCTGACCTGTGGATTCAACCTGAATCCGGTTAGAGTTATTTTGAGCAAAGTAGAGTGCTTACCAAGATGACATAGAATGCTTGTGTTTTAGGTAGGTAGATGTCAACAACGACAATAACACTGTTTTTCTAACAAAAAAATAGGTCGGTTAGACATTAATATCTCATATCCCTTGTTGTATGCTTCCATTTTGGTTCATTCTCATGCATTTTTACCTTGATTGATTAGGTTTTCCATGCTGTGACATTGTTGTACCCTTTTTGTTGACTTTTTTTCTTCAAAAGTTGCTGTCTTGTGATCTCAGATTAGATGTAGGCATTTTATTAATTACATGTTTTCAGCTGTTAGTGTGGAAGTTGGAAGTGGGAGTTTAATCACTTTTTGTGTTGAGTATGCGATGTATTGAGAGATGATGCATGAATCTGATTAATTCAGTAGTGTTTCTTTGCATTCTTTTTTCTCTTCTTCTTCTTTTGGCTTAATTCTACTTCTAATTTGTATCTTGCTATGAAAATAATCACTTATTATGTTTTGCTTCGCGTCTTTGTGAAATGTTGTTCAGGATGCATAGACAACCAAAACATGTTATGACCTTTTTACTAGCAGAAATGGGAACAAGTGGATCTCTAGATGCACAATAGAGATTGGTGGTCAAAGGAAGATTTGCCCCAAAGAATTTTGAAGGAATATTGAGGAGATATGTTAGTAAGTATCTACTTTCTTTTATCATCTGGACTCAGTTAATGAAGTTCTGAACCAAACCAACTTTCTTCCTTGGCATACCCCATATCCTTAAATCTCTCTCTATATATAATGTGTTAGTATGATTGCAAAACAAACCTTTTTACGGGATTGTTTGTAGTTGTGTTGTCCTCTTCGAGACAGATCTTCATTTCCAAATTTCTAACCTAGTGTTATCTTTTGTAGATGAGTAAGTTATATGCAATGGTTGTAAGAGCTCAAATACCATTCTTTCAAAGGAAAATAGACTTTTCTTCCTCAGATGTGAACATGTTAGTCCTTTTTGCTTGATGTGCCTTCTTTTGTTATGTTGAATGATTATAATAATAATAATATGCGAGTATTTGTCTGAAAAGTAACCTTATATTGCTTAACCATGAACAACTAAATTGTTTTTCGAGTCCCTCCTTGGTGACAATCATATATGAGCAGTGGTTTCCTTTTCATGAATGATTTTACCTTTCTAGCCTACGTCGTTTGTTTTCTTTTAATAAAAAGAAAAGAAAAACACTTGTCGAAATGCTTAAGTGAAAATCTATGATGAGAAGTAGTATATCTGAGCATTTCTAATGTGCCCATGACATTAGCTCTATGTTTGTGAGTCCTCATCTCATCGTTGTTTGTTCTTGAAGCATTGTCAATACATTAGCTCTATGGTGTATGGGAATTTATACATAGAGATTTTTGTGAAAGCCTATGATGACAAGTGGTAATTTTAGCATTTCTATTGTGCCCATGAAAACAACTTTATCCGAGTTCTGAGGCCTTATCCCATCTATTTGTGGGTCCTTAAAGCATTGTCAATAGGTTAATTCTTTGGCGTATGGGAATACTGATACATAGAAATGTTCTATGTAAGCCTATGATGACTAGTGGTTAATTTTTAGCATTTATAATGTGCTAATGAAAACAACTTTATCCGAGTTTTGAGGCCTTATCCCGTATTTTTTTGTCTTCTTGAAGCATTGTCAATAGGTTAATTATTTGCCGTATGGGAGTACTGAGAGTATGTTCTAAGCCTATGATGACTAGTGCTATTTTTGAGCATTTTTAATGTGCCCATGAAAACAACTTTATCCGAGTATTGAAGCTTTGTCCCATCTTTTTTTCTTTTTCTGTCTTGAAGAATTTTTCATAGGTTAATCCTTTTTTTATGGGAATACTGAGACATAGAGTTTCTGTAAATTGTGAAAGCCTATGATGAAGAGTGGTATTTTTGAGTATTTCTAATGTGCCCATGAAAACAACTTTATCCGTTCTGAGGCCTTCTCTCATCTTTTTGTGTGTTCTTGAAGTGCCGTCGATAGGTTTACTCTTTTGTTGTGTGGTAAAACTGATGCATAAAAGATGTTAAGGCCTATGATGACTAGTGGTATTTTTGAGCATTTTTAATGTGCTTATGAAGACAACTTTATCCGAGTTCTGAGGCCTCACCCCATCCTTTTGTGTTCGTGAAGCCGTCAATAGGTTAATTCTTTGTTGTATGGGAATAAATGACATGAGAGATGTTTTGCAAGCTATTTTACCTTAACTCGATCATTGTCCTTAATCTTCAGTATGACCTTATGGAATGTTGACTATCACCCAAGACTAGCTTACTTTTGCACATTTTGAAATCCTTGTTTAGTTGTTTTTATTGAAAGTACTCGTATTAACTAGTATCTATTTTTAATGCAATGTGCTCTGCTTGATTGTTCATTATATCATTTTTTAGTGTGGTTCCGGGCGGTCAGTTGCTCATATCAAAGCTGGATTTGTTGCTCGTGTTGGACGAAGAAATTAAGATTGTTACTATAGATTTAATTGTTATGTTCAATTATGGAGACTTATAAAAAATTATACTACTGAAACAACAGTTATTAATTTTAATAATTGATATTCTCTATTTTTCTTTTCATTCTCAAACATACTAATAAAGTTACGAATGGGGTATAATTTTTTTTTTTCAATAGCTAATATGCTAGTGAATGGTTGATTATTAATTGCTTATATATGAGTTATAAAGTCTAAATATAAGAGTAATAGGTTGGTATCAATAATAGTTGAGTACCATTGTATTGTTGTTTCACGTGTAATAGCATATTGGCACCCCATTTTTTAAAAATTGAATTCAGATTGATGTTTGATTTGGTTGTACTCTATATGTATCAAAAAAATTGTCTAAATATTTTAACTTTGAAAGTCTTTGAACTCACCAACGAAAATTCTTGGATCCTACACTACCCATTCGTTAGCGGTCTAATTTTTTTACCCCGAGCCAAATATTATTTAGGAACAGTCCTACCTATAGGGCTTTGAAATCATAAATGACCCTAACAGAAGTGATCATATACCCTATATTTGTATGATGAGTTAGGGGCCTACTTTTTTGGATTCGCCCCGGGCCCTGAAAATGTCAGGAACAGCCCTGAAATACGGCGGTGACTCACGTGAGTAGTTCCGGGGTGGCGAGTCCTTTGGCTTGTCGTCGGTGTCTTCGTTACCAGCTTTTTTTTTCTTTGTTTTTGCCATCATCATTGTCATCTTCTTCTTTGGTCTTCCCTTGCCATCTTCTTCTTCTTTGGTCTTTCCCTTGTCATCAGTGGCGGATCTATTTAGATAATTCGAATAAAAATGCATACGTGACAAAATTAATCTGTTCCGATTAAAAACTAAATCGATCCAAAAATGACCCAGTATCCAAATACTAACTCGACAAAAATTAGCTCAAACCGATTCTTACCGGAAATCTAAATTAAGCCAAACCGAAATCAATCCTAATCTAATCGGCATAAACTCGATTTGAATAAACATCTATCAAGCTTAGCTCGAACAGGTAACTACTCGGTTCGTCTCAGCTCATTTACATCTCTAATCAAGGTAGGAATTTTGTTAGTGATATGCTGGTATCATATAATCCGTAATATAAGGCCAGATATGTATGTATCATGGTAACACATGATCATTGAACCGTAGGTAGATTTAAGGCCTTAAAACTAGAAGTATACTTCTTTGTCTTGGCAATTATATCAACTCCCATTTAATATTAGTTTCATATGAAATAATTTTTTAAAAAAAAAACTCTTATGTTGAGCATTCCATTGACATGTCAATAATTAACCTATCAAAATAATATTTGATGAAATTATTTCAATTCAAAACTCTTATGATATATTTGTTTACCACACTAGTAATTACCAAATTCAATTCCAACACAAGCAATGCATTGAAACATTTTCCATATTTAACAAATTATTTAATTCTTCTGTGACATTAGTTAATTACCACGTGATTTGACACATAATAATACTATTGTATGTCAGACACATTAGGTGGGTAAAGTCAACTAACAGTTATTCACCATTGAGGCACCCATATATCTGGGCAAGAACTATAATACCAAGTGTTGTACAAGAATTCCCTCAAAAAGAAGTGTTGTACAAGAATTTAATGAGTACGAGTACTTAGTTTTTGGCCTCTAATACATGCTCGGGTCAAGTGATTATAAAACACAAAACTGTAAATTTTGTAGGTTAAAATAGAAAGGTTACATATACTCATTACTTGTAAATTTAATAAAAACATGAAAATTTTAGTTTAACTATGAGGTTATATATAGTTCTTCAAAACTTTGTGTGGATAGAGAAGTAAAAAAAGGAATGATTCTCCAAAGTTTGTCATGTGAGTAATACAAGTATATGTAATTGGAAGTGAGACCTCAATAATTAAAGCATATTTAATTATGAATTCATTCAACACAGGGCCGTTCCTGAAGATTATTTGGCCCGGGGCGAAATTAGAAAATGGGCCCCTAATACAATAATACACAAGAGATTAGAAAAAATATGCAATATAAAATTTTTCATTTTTAAGTGAAAGTTTTAAACATACCCATTGAAACAAATTAAAAGTAATAAAATGGTACTATTTTTTTTAACTTGTTTTTATAGTTTACACCTAATACCAAAATTGATAATGTAACTACAACTATCATTTAACAACTGAAATTAGATATAAAAATTGAAACTAACAAACCAACAAAAATTAAGTTTAACACATTATTAGAAAATAAAATTAGAATTACAATAACAGAATAGCAAAATCCTTACTTAAAAAGTTTATGGAAAGGCTTCTAAATAATCCATGTATCACATATCCGCAATTAAAAAATCAATATTCTCTTAGTTTTAGTGCATAGTACATGAAAAATTTTCAAAGAAACTTTGAATTCCAAAATTGAAGAATTGTGAAAACTTGTTCTACAATACTTCTACTTGTTTAATCTTGATCATTATTGATTAGCAAAATAATACTTCTAACCCTGAGTACCAAGTATGATGAATAGAATATACTATAGACTAACCAAATCTTTTGGACTAGCTCTAATCCCAGAGTCTACATGCATGCATTATATATCTCAATCCGAGAACAATAAGGATTACAATCAAGTGATTTGATTGAGATTTTTAAGCAATGAGAATTTGGAAGGTCTAAACTCTAAGAGTGTGCCCAGCAGATGATCTGGTACAAGATCATCAAGAGAGAGAGCTAAGATATAATAAAACTAGATTTATATGCACGCGATGCGTGCGACAACAATTTTATTATGAAATTTCATAATCTACTGTAGATAATTTATGAATAGTCGCATCTTACCACCTAAACTTTCATGTCTTTAGAAACTCCCGTCGTAATGGTTTTTTTAAAATTACACCTATCATTTACGATTTTCTTAAAAATCCTACCACTTAACAGTTTTTGTCAAATTTCATTAACAAAACTGTAAAGTGGGTCCCACATATACATTTTGTTAACAAAATGGAACTTGAAATAGTTGTAATTCTTTCCAAATTTGCTCTAAATTTGTTGAGGATTTGCCCTTAAATTGATGAAATGTGAGGCCTATTTCACGGTTTTGTTAACGAAATTTAACATAATCATCAAGTGGTGGAGTTTCTAATAAAATTGGGAATGATAGGTGAAAATTTAAGAAAAATTCATTAAGGCGGGAGTTTCTAAAAACGTGAAAATTTTAGGTGGTTTTGAACAAAAAAATCCTAATTTTATTTGCATATAATATGTGTTTTGCCTACTGTAACATGATAAAATGTGAAGGTACACAATATATTTTGTTTTCAAGCTAAATTATTTTGGCTCATATTTTTTTGAAAACCTCCCTTACTCCCCACCATCAACGACAACTTTTGTTATATAGTATCTGGTAAGGTATTTTTTGCTCATTGTCCAGATGAGAAAAAAATCAAAAGTACTTGAAAATACTTTATCATATCTCTCACTCATGCTAAAATACTTTATCATGATCAATTTAATCAAATGTGCCTTCACTCATGAACAATCAATTACTCATGTATTTCAAAACAAAAAAATTCAAAAGTATATAAAAGTATAGCAAAGTGGGTATCTATTTATAGATCTCAAAAAAATATAATCGTTGATATTTTTTAATTGTTTTTACTTTGTAGGTTTTTAGATATTTTAGTTAGAAGTTTTGAACATCTTTTATTAAAAATCTAATGGCTAAATTTGGAAATAAAACTTAATTACTTAATAAACTCATTGATTTATTTTATTTATTTTTCTTTTTCTTCTTTTTGGTGTCCACCCCCACCTCTTCACTTATATAATAGAGATATTAGGAGAAATAAAAAAAAGAGGGAAGAGAAAACCAAAATCAGATCGTTGGTATGATCTGGATTTTGGCGGAAGAAAAATGCTGAGCAACTCTAAATACTGTCACAGCGTCAGACTATTGTGCAGCGTCAGATTTGTGCTTTCCACGTGGCCCAATGGTTAGGCGACAACACGCCTTTGTTGCTGCCAGCTGCTGGGCAGCTTCAATGCGTGGGGCCCACAGGGTTTATTTCACCCATCTAGCAACGGTTAGATCTACTTTAATCTAATGGCCAAAATTTCTTCAATCTTTATAACGTTCAAATATTACAACAGTAAATAATTAATTATAATTATTTTTTATTTTTTTAAAAAAAAAGCAACGGTAATATTTTTTTTCCTCTATAAATAGAGTCAATAGAGTCCAATATTGATTCATTTTCATACCTTTTATCTTTAAGATAATTTTCTTAAAACACTAATCCACTCCCTCAAAAATATATTACTCAATTAATATGAATTCTAATACTAGCAAAAAAAAACCTTCAAAATCCAAGAAACCTCAACAACCACAAACTAATCCAAATGATAATTTTTTCTCTAATTCTCAATTTGAACCCAACTCTAACTCACCAAATTCCTCACAATATCAAAATTATGGAATGCAAAATATGAGCTATTCTAATCAACATTTTTCCGAACATAATATGAGTTTTTCAAATACCCCTCCTTTCTCCCAATTTGCTCCATATCCTCAAGAAAATCAATATAATTCAAATGAGAATTATCGTTTTTCTCAAGGGCAAACAACATTTTCTATGTTTGAAAATTTTCAAGAGTTAGAAGTTGGAGGGTCACTTCCGAACTTCAATTCTGCATATCGGTCTCGTGCTCCATCGATGGAGCAGAATGTTGAGACCAATGAAGATGAAGAGATCGAGGAACATGAGGATGATGGTGATGACACGCAAGTCGGAAAAGGGTCCAGGAATTTCTGGTCGCATGCCGAAGATGTGGTTCTCGTAAAGGCTTGGCTCTCGGTAAGCCAAGACAAATCTACTAATACTAAACAAAAAGCAAATGTGTTTTGGCAAAGGATTACTAACATGTTTGAGGAAGTTAAGTGTTATAGAGATAAATGTTGGGAACAAAGAGTTCAAGGATTTAAGGAGTCTGATCTCTTATCATATTCGAGAGATGCGGGCCAACTACAAAGTCGTTGGAAAAGAATACATGCAAATGTATCCAATTTTGTTGGTGCACATGCTCATGCGGTGGCTCGTCGAAAAAGTGGTGAGTTAAATGACGATGTGATGAAGACTGCAAGTGCAATTTACAAAAAGGACACCGGGAAGATATTCAGAGAAGAGCATTGCTGGGACATACTAAAACTTTCAAATGTATGGAAACCCGTGGGAGATACTGTGAAAGCTTGCAGGAAGAAGAAATCCACTGAAGAAAGTGCCTCAAAGAGATGGAGGATCAATGAATCTGGCAAATACTCCACTTCAACTGAACCAAACACGCCAACCACTGGTAATGTTGGGTGTTCAATTCAAACTCCTAGCGACGGATCCACGAAAAATAAAGGTAAAGGAAAAGAGAATATATATGCCTCCTAAGATCTTTCAAGAATGGATGGATGAAGTAAAGAAAAAAACTTTGAATAAGAGTGACGAACTTCAACTGGAGAGAGAGAAAGTCGCAGCAAAAAACAGGAAGATTAATTTGGAGCTATTCAAGGTGCTTTCATCAAGGATTAATTTAGCGCGTGATAAAGATATGTAACACCCCGTAATTTCACTAGAAATTTCGCGCGTTAATTATTTATTTATTATGTTGTATTTATTTATATCCTTTATTATTTATATATTCTTTATATATATATATAATTATTTTGAGTGTTGTTGTGTATAATTATATATGTTTATATTTGAAAACTAAATTTATATATAACTTATTATTATTTTCTTAAGTATTGAATGTTTATACTTATTTGTTGTGATTAAATGTTTATGATTAATGTGTTGTGATTATTTGAATTTTTATTTTTTTTTATAGAGGTAGTATTATTATTTATATTTTAGTATTGTTGGTACTTGGTATTTATTTTTAGTTCGAGCCTTGTTATTTTATTGTTTGAGCTAAACTAATTGAAGGTTCCATTTACCGTTTAAGTGGGCCGACCCACTTGGTTGTGTGGTTTAGGGTGGCCGGCCAAGGGTGTCTTGGAGGGGAGGATTTTGGTTTGAATTTTATAGCTTGCCTATTTTATTTTTGGGTAGAATCTCTTCCACCAATGAGAACCCTTTCTCCCTTATTCTTCCTCCTTATTTTGGTCACTATTTATTCTTACTCCTATTCTCTTATTTGCTGTCCTAACACTTAAATTACAACAATTAAACACCCCTCCTAATTCCCCCTATCACACGCCTATTACAAAAAAGGGAAAAAGGTTTTCCCACTTGTTCTTCACAATTTCCTACTTCCTAGTGACCTAAAAATTCTTATTCAAGCATTAATTCGAGAATCAAGTTCGGGTTTATTTTCTTTTGGTATTTCTCTCAAGTGGCGATTTTCTAGGCCATTTCTTTACTCTTATTTTTCGGTTTTATTACTCCTTGGGTAGATCGAGGTAACTAACATCCCTTCTAGTACTTTTAGTATTTAATTAATTGTTTAAGTATGTTAGAATCATGTTAGGATGTGTTTTAAATGTTAGATCTACGATGTTAGTATTATTATTTTATTAGAATTCATGTTAGGATTGTTTTATTGTTTTATTTCATGTTTAGAGTACTTAAAATTGTTGTTTATGACGTTAGAATGGTTAGTATTGAGTAGTATCATGTTAGGGTTGTTACTTTTTGTTTACTTCATTGATTAGTATGTTTAATTCATGATTTTATTTATTTTATTAATGCTATAATTTATTTTATATTATGAAATTATTGATTTTGATGTTTTAATTAAAGTGTATTTGATGATAGAATTGTTATGATAACTTGGATTATGATTTAGCATATTTTTAGTTGTTCTAGAAGCCTTTTTATTTATTTTAATATTGCTGGAATTTAATTTCGTGAAGTGAATGAATTTGATTGAGTAGTTCTTGACTTCTAAGCATGCCCTAATTCTTATAGTATGATGTATATGCATTTGGGATTGTTCTTTGATGTTTTAAAAGGGTTTATTTTGATTATTAAATTGCTGGAATTTTAGTTGGGTTAAATAGATTGATTATTTATGTTTTGAGCATGTTCATAATTGGAATTCTATGAGCTAAGCGACTTGTAATTATTTTGTTCTTTAATTCTTTGAAGTATTAATTTCGAGCATGCCTATTTTGATGCTATGGTTATATTTAAATTTTCCTTGAGAAATTGAGAGCATGTTTGATGTGAATTTAATCATTTTCGTAAATACCAAATACGGACGAAGAAGAGGGCAGTAGCCGCTCGCGACCCGCGAGCAGCGTCGCGCCGTCGCGCCTCGCGAGGCCCAATCGCGGCCCGTGAGCTGGGTCGCGGCCCGCGACCCAATGCTGCTCCTCCTTTTTCCTTTTTGGCCTACTGCTTTGTCTTGTTGGGTATTGGCAGCACTGTTGTAGTATTTTATTATTTTTATTATTGCAGTTTTGTTGCATTAAATTTTGGAAGTATGGTTGAAGGATTTAATTCTTGTAATGTGGTGTTGTATGTTATTGTGAAACCGCCTTTAGTACTTTTATAAATTTGAGTTATCGACGTCGTAATGCTCGGGGGAGAATAATACTGTCCTTAGCATTATTTCGCCAAGAGTTATGTACGGAGAAGATTTATAAATAAATCTATAATCAACCTCGTACCCAAACTCAGATAACGACTTTGATGGATTTATATTTAAATTGTGATTTGAAGGAGTTTTAATATATATTTTCTAAACCTTGTTTTGAAGAGCATTTGATTTAATACTTTATTTTGAAGAATTGATTTTTTTTGAAGTATTTATTTGAAGAATTATGATTTTATTTCTATTTGATGTATTTGAAGAATTTGAAGTATTTGAATTATATTTGAAGTATTTGATGGTTTGAAGAATATTTGAAGAATGTTTGATGTTTGTTGAATATTTAAGTTTTGAAGAACTTATTTGGTTTAATTGTTTTACTTTGAGTTGAGTAGTCTAAGGGATTATTTTATCCCAAGGATACTGAACATGCACTCCGAGAGGTGAGGGGGCACTGAGCAGGGTGCAACCCTACATTGGAGAAACTTAGGATATGTTGTCGTCCGAGAGGTCAGGAGATACTGCGCGTATTATCCTGCATCGGGAGTTTGGCCATTCTTAGACACAGACGGTAGGGAACGTATAACCCATAAGCCGTTTTGGAGGTTGCAATCTGACATAATCTTAGGAAGTGGGATGCGGGTCACTAGCGTTTATCTCACTCATATTATTTTATTTGACGATTTCTTTATTGATTTCACTTACTATTTTGAAGTCTCTTTCTTTTGATGATCTATTTATGGAAACATTTATACTTATCCTTCTTTGATGACTATTAATGTTGCTCTTGTCTTATAGTCTCCTACTTTGCATATTGTATGTTTTCTTTATGCGTTGTATGTTTATTGTGTATGTCTGGCTTTATTCTTCATATTTTAAATTGTTAATTGAATCCTGATTGGACTGGGAGAGCTGTTAGTTACTCCCCACTGATTGTGGATTTTTGTTGTATATCTTTGCAGATGTGGAACTTTAGGATCGTTACTGTCTGGACTGGGGCTGTGAGACATGGTCCTGTGAGGAAGGACATGGTCCTAGTAGTTGTAGATGAGCATTATGATAGGAAGATTAAGACCACCTTTCTAGTGGGTCTTAAGTAGTTTTGTCATGGATGTTCTTATCTTTTGGATTATGCTCTAGTTTGGATTTATGGATTGATGCGTTATTTTGGGATTTTAGTATGTTTTTGTGGAATGAGGGTATGGGACCTCATTTCCTTAATTATTTGAGGATTATTTTGACTTGGGATTATTATTCTATTTCGTGTTTTAGAATAACATTTCCGTCCCAGTGGTATTTCCGCTGCCACTGACTCTTTATTTATTAGTTTATTTCATTTTATTTTAGTTTATCTTTATTTTATTTACTGTTAAAGGACAGGATGTTACAGATATGTTAGGAAAAATAATGATTGTCTGTGTTATTATCCACAATATGATAGTTGAAGATGAACGAGATTCATATTCCTTGTGTTTTGATCCAAATGATTATGACCAAGCTCCACGCACAACTAGTTCATCGCAACGAAATGCAGAATCTTCCGATGATCCTTTCACATACGAAACAAGTGAGAATCGTGTTGCAAGTTTGCAAGCATATATGGATAATAGAGGTCGAGTTCGTGACCAAGTTATGCATAAGCGCCTCAAAGCGGATCTTGTACAAAATATTTGGCTTAAATTTGGACAAACCAGAAACTAATCAAGTTGCTATGTTTTTAATATTGTTTTTAATTATGTATTAGTCTTATTATGTAATAAATAAATCAATGTAATTCTATGTTTACGTGTGATTGTTTCACGTATTTTATGGTTAAATTAAAAAATCGACAATATTATCCAATTTATAATATGATTTATTTTTAAATTGTCGGATTAAGTAATTAAATACGATATTAACATTAACCATACAAAGGATATTAAGTTTACTAATATTATTTAATCACAAATTTATAAATTAATTAAACAATAATAGTCATTAATTGTGCTAAATTAATATTTAAAAAAAACATGGATGAGATGTAATTGACAAAAGAGAATGCATGGTGGGGTGGGAAAAACTTTATATACCCACTGGGTTGTCTACCCAGCTGAGGTGGCAGCATACATGGCAGCTTATGTGGCGGTAGCTTCCTGGTGATGATTGATTATTTAGGATTGTTACTTGATTGTTATATTGCGATTAAAAAAAAGTACTTATTCCCTAACTAAATGGTTGGTCGACAACTATTTGAATATTGGAATGGTTGGCATTAGGTATGTATGGGTGTGAGAGAATTATGGTTCTTGTAACTGCAAGCAAGCTAGTACTGATTTTAAGATTGTTTGTGTTTTCTCGGCCAAAGTAATAATTTTCTTGTATAACAGGGATTGATCCAACCCATACTTCTACTAGTCAATGGGATCTTGGTTCCAACTAGCAAATGTTGCAACCTCTCCAGGTATTGCTTATGTTAATTTTTCTCTAGGAATATATAACTCTTGACCCCATAGTTCGTCTCCAATTTACATAAGCAATTGGACAAAACTTATTTTGACCCACCAGACCACGTTGCTTACTCTTTGATTTTGACATGAATTTTGAGCTGTGTGATATGATAACTCTGTTTTCTAGTTTGTAGCAGTCATAAGATGCAACATGTTTTTGGTCCTTTTTGGTATTTCTATCTGTGTACTCCATAGTTGCTTACTAGAGTGAGTGTTGGTGCAAATATAATAGTTGCACTAGCCTCTCATCTCAAGTTTACAATATTCGTTGATTTGATTGTTTGTCTAACTTGCATGATGTTTCACTAATTGCAGTTCCAAGTATCCCCAACAGTTATCAAAATAAAGAGCTTTTGTTGCTTGGAGAACTAAGCTCTACTCTATTGGCCGGATGATCATTCTAATTAGTTACTCAGCAAACTTGGCAGTATTACTAGTTAAAATGCTCAACTGTTTCTTTAATTTTTGCAGGAATTAAGGACTGCTGGGATTTTTATATTTTTGAAATATAATGTATTAACCAAAAAACACCCTTTCCTAAATTAACGTAAAATAATTTTTGAAATCTTACTATACGAAAGTAATATGCACTTCAAAAATATATATACGTTGTATTTAATCAAAATATATAAAAATAATGTCTTGGTTTTTTGTCATAATTTCAAATTGTGTGTTGCGTAATTAAAAAAACACCAATTTTTTAAGACTATCTTTTAATCAAACTAGCATTAATTTCATAAGTATATCATTCTTATCAAATATTTCCATATATTGGTTATGACTATCTATATTAGATTATATACTGTATATTGTTGTCAACAAAAATATTATACTGTTATCCTATATATTTTTCCAGTTGGCATAAACAATTATTAATCAAACTATGACCATTGAAAAAAATATCAGTTTAAAAGTAGTACTACAATATATAATGAGTCAATGTTATAAATCTTTGATACTTTTCTTTCATAGTTACTATATAAAGATACACCTTCCCTAGATATATTTCCTTTATCTCATAGGTCAGCGTAATCATACCATAATCTCATGCTTTATACATTGTCTATATTTTCATATTTGTAGTATCCTTATTTATTATGTAATGTTTAGGTGTCATTAAGTTTTTGTTAGGAAAGTAAATACTCTTTTTTCGAGTTAAGTAGAAACTTGGGTATTAAACTTTGCCAAAAGTTGCAATTTAGGTACCCAAGTTGTAAAAGTTGCAAATAAGGTACTAAAGTCAAACTTAAGTTAATTAAAATATTAAATCTAATTAATTAATGAAAAAATACTTAATTACAAGATTTAATTGTAGTTTTGTATCACCGAAATCATTCCACCCCATACCACTGCCAACAATAAACACCACCCACCTACCAGTCTACCACCACCATTCTCCATTAAAACCACCGTTCACTATTAACCAAATCCTCAACACCACCTATCGACCATTGCGATCTTCATCACTGTCCTGATCAACACAACAACATCCACCTACGCAATATACCTCTAAAAATTCAATAACCACCTTGCCAAAAGCCACCAAAACCAAAACCAAAATCACATCCCACTAACTAGATAACCACCCTTCACCAGTTAACCACCTATAATCTTAAATTGAATTTTGACCCACTAACCGACTAATTTGACTATACTACGTTTACGGCGGCGGCACAAATTTTAAGTAAGAAGTGATAGTGGATCGATGTGGCTAGGGGTTGGGGATGTTGCATTATGGGTGGCGATTTGTGTAGGAAGTATGACTGGTAGATTATAAAACTTATCTGTGAAATTGCTGTGCCGTGATATGATCACTGCCCTAAAGTTGAAATTGCCCCGCTACGAACACACGGACTCGTGGCAAACAACCTCCAGGGTTAACACAACACTGACTCGCCGGTGAAGTACAGAGAGACAGTTTGAGAACGCTCTTAATATTGCCCAGTGTTTGAGAGAGATTAACAGAGAGAAGTATGAGAGGATAATATTCTGTGTGTTAAAAACTGTGCCAGGAAGGGGGTATATATAGGGACAGAAGAAGGGAAAACTGACTCCTAAAACCGTGTTAAAAACGGTAATTAATGGGCAAAGGAAACTGCCCACTAACGGCTAGTGGAAGCAGTCAATAAAGAGTGGATTCAGGAATTGACTGATTCCATAACAGTCATATAAGCATGACAGATTTTTCCAGTAAAAATTTAGTTAAGTTAAGTTATTTCCCAAACGGTGAAGTACAGAGAGACAGTTTGAGAACGCTCTTAATATTGCCCAGGAAGGGGGTATATATAGGGACAGAAGAAGGGAAAACTGACTCCTAAAACCGTGTTAAAAACGGTAATTAATGGGCAAAGGAAACTGCCCACTAACGGCTAGTGGAAGTAGTCAATAAGGAGTGGATTCAGGAATTGACTGATTCCATAACAGTCATATAAGTATGACAGATTTTTCCAGTAAAAATTTAGTTAAGTTAAGTTATTTCCCAAAGCCCAAGGCCCAAGGCCCATGTCCCACGGCCCACGGCCCGGTCCGGGCGGGCGGCGGCGGCGCGCGCGCGCGCGTGTGTGGACTAGCCCAATCAAGAGCCCAACCACAAAAGCCTACCAAGTCACCAACTCAATAGATACTAGGAACATAACTATTAATAAACTCACCACTCACCTCTTATTCTTCCTATATGGGATCCCCAACTCTTCATATTCTTTTGAAGCAACTCAAGAGTTTTTGTATTACTCTTCTCACAAACTCCAACAATCCCCCACATGATTCAAAAGAAGAGACAGAAAGAAACGGGGCTGAAAAAGAAGATTTGGGCAATAGATACTCAGTTTTGTAAGCATCAATGTCTTAGAGACTTGAATTGATACCCAGTGCATACAAGTATGTCATATTGTCGTATTAGGTAGATTTCTCTTTGAACCTTCTACGGAGTTCATAATCAATACTTGCGCACTAAACCTTTTTCAAAATAAGAGCGTTCTCGCGATATATATATAAGTGCCCCACAATACCTGGATTTTCATGAATGCTCTAGAGATCCTAAGCCTTAGGGATCTCATAGGGGATTGGGCGTAACCCCCACATTCACATAGGTAAGTTCATCAAGTTTGTACTGTTTCAAACCACCTTCTCAAGGCTATGAACTTATTAAGAGTATTTTACTCATCCTTACACATTTTACAGTAAAAAACAAATACTACATCACTTTTATTAATATAGGAATGGTAGTAGTATCTACTACTCGAGTTCTTTTATGACTTAGTTTGACCCTTGAACTTAGAAACTTTCTAAGAAGGGTATCCATCATAATTCACTCCACAATAGGCTTTAAACCCATTCCTTGTGCCGACTCTAGCACCATTTTTCTACAAAGGCCTTTGGTGAGAGGATCTGCAATATTCCTCTCTGACTTTACAAACTCGAGTGAAATTACATTATTTCTAATTAGATTTCTAACTATAGCATGCCTCAAGCGAATATGCCTCCTCTTTCCATTATAGGCTTGATTATTCGCGACCCCAATTGCAGCTTGTGAGTCACACCGCATTGAAACTGATGGAGCTGGCTTCCCCCACAATAGAATATCAGCTAGCAAACTCCTTAACCATTCAGCTTCCTGTCCTGCCAATTCTAAAGCAATAAATTCAGATTCCATAGTAGATTTGGCAATACAAGTTTGCTTTGATGATTTCCATGATATAGCTCCACCAGCAAGAGTAAAAACAAAGCCACTAGTAGATTGAATCTCATCATTATCAGACACCCAATTAGCATCACAATATCCTTCTAGAACACAAGGTGTTCTTTGATAATGCAAACCCCAATTGATAGTGCCTTTTAAATACTTCAACAATCTAATCAAAGCACCCCAATGCTCCTGATTAGGATTGTGAGTATACCTACTCAATCTACTAACAGCATAAGCTATATCCGGTCTAGTATAGTTCATCAAGAACATTACACTACCAATAATTTTAGCATATTGTTCTTGTGATATACTATCTCCTTTATTCTTTTTCAAATGAATACTAGAATTATATGGAGTTTTCATAGGAACACAATCATATTGATCAAACTTCTTTAAAATTTTCTCAATATAATGAGATTGATTTAAAGATATGCCATATGACGTTCTAGTAATCTTTATCCCAAGAATAACATCAGCCTCTCCTAAATCCTTCATTTCAAAACACGAATTTAGGAAACTTTTAGTTGCATTCACTATGTCTATATTGGTCCCAAAAATCAACATATCATCCACATATAGACATATGAAAACACAACCAATACCATCTGTTTTGGAATAAACACAAGCATCAGAATCATTTACTAAAAAACCATTTGAAGTAATAGTTTGATGAAATTTATCATACCATTGTTTTGGTGCTTGTTTTAAACCATACAAGGATCTAATGAGCTTGCATACCTTGTCCTCTTGACCAAGAACAACACATCCTTCAGGTTGCTTCATATAGATCTCTTCATTTAGCTCACCATTCAAAAAAGCAGTTTTCACATCCATTTGATGCACAACAAGATCATGAATGGATGCAAGTGCAATTAATGCTCTAATAGTGGCTACCTTGGTCACTGGTGAATAAGTGTCAAAAAAGTCTAGACCTTTCTTTTGGTGATGTCCTCCAACTACAAGTCTAGCTTTATACTTGTCTAATGTCCCATCAGGCTTGCACTTCTTAGTAAAAATCCACTTACTACTCAAAGCCTTACAACCCCTAGGAAGGTCAGTCAAAATCCATGTGTTGTTACTCATAATAGACTCTATTTCACTGTTAATAGCCTCCATCCAAAAACTAGAGTCAACAGATCTCATGGCCTCCCCAAAAGTTCTAGGGTTCTCTTCCAATATAAAAGCACTTACTCTTTGCTCATCTAGAAATCCTTTTTCAGCTAGGAAAGAAGTAATGAAGTCAGGTCCATAACTAGTCTCAGTTCTAGTTCTTTTACTCCTTCTAGGTTCTAAAGTCTCACTAGATGATGCAATGTTATGATGCAAATTAGAAGAAGATGCAACAGGCAAGCATGTTTGTACACTAACTTTCATAGGAAAAATATGCTCAAAGAATTCTACATCCCTTGACTCTCTAATAGGACCAAAGCCAGAAGCATCCTTAAGAATAAGTCTATATGCAGCACTGTTAGAAGCATACCCAATAAAGATTCCATCAACAGTCTTAGGTCCAATCTTACTCCTTTGAAAGTCAGGAAGTCCTAATTTTCCCAAGCACCCCCACACTTTAAGGTAACCCAAATTAGGTTTAAAACCTTTCCACAATTCATAGGGAGTCTTATCTAACTTCTTATGGGGAACTCGGTTAAGCACATAGCAAGCAGAAAGAATTGCCTCCCCCCACATGTTAGTAGGCATCCCTGAACTTATAAGCATAGCATTCATCATATCCTTAAGAGTCCTGTTTTTTCGCTCAGCTATTCCATTTTGTTCAGGTGTATAGGGAGCTGTAACCTCATGTATAATTCCATTAGATTCACAAAATTTCTTAAGTGGAAGTCCATCATATTCTCCACCCCTATCTGATCTCACTCTCTTTATCTTAAGGTCTAACTGGTTTTCTACTTCGGCTTTATAAATAAGAAATTTCTCTTCAGCCTCATCTTTCGTACTTAACAAGTAGACCTTAGTATAACGTGAGAAGTCATCAACAAAAGTAATATAATATCTCTTCCCTCCCCTACTCATAGAGTTCTTAAAGTCACCTAAGCCACTATGGACTAGTTCTAATAGGGTCGAGGAACGAGAAACACTCTTGTTGAATGCTTTCTTAGGGTGTTTGGCCTCTACACATACTTCACATTTATCAAAAGAGGTATTGCTAAAGTCAGAAATAAGACTAAGTCGTTTTAGCCTTTTAATGGATGCAACATTCACATGACCTAGTCTAGAATGCCATAAAGAAACAGACTCAGCAATATAAACGGAAGCAGTAGAAATTTTATTATCAGAAATTACATCCAAAACAAAGAGTCCAGCATTACAAAATCCTTTACCCACAAAATCACCATTTCTGGTTAATACAAGTCTGTCAGATTCAAAAGTTAATTTAATTCCAGCCTTGTTTAAAAGTGCACCAGATATGAGGTTTCTGCGGATATCAGGAACATGCAAGACATTTTGCAAAGCAATGGTTTTTCCAGAGGTTAACTTTAGAAAAACCTTTCCTTTGCCTAACACACTCACAGTGCTTGAGTTGCCCATGAAGACACATTCTCCTTCTGAAACTTTATCATAAGTCTGGAACATTTCCTTGCTTGAGCAGATGTGGCGGGTAGCTCCAGTGTCCACGACCCATTCAGAAATATTGCTAATCAGGTTCACCTCGGACACCACAGCAGCAATAATGTCATCTTCAGCAAGGTTGACTTGTGCTTTGTTGTCTTTTGGTTTGGTGACAACAGCATTTGAAGAAGCCTGTTTGTTTCTACAATCCCTAGCAGCATGTCCAAATTTACCACAAACATAGCAGTTACCCTGAAATTGCTTCTTACCCTTAAACCCATTACCATTCTGCCTAGTTCCGTGAACATGGTTCTGACTTTTACCCTTTTTCCCTTTTCCAGAATTTTTAGACTCAATAAGGTTGGCTAAAGTGGAAGAATGGTCAGTCTTTCCTTTAGTCTGAATTCGGTTTTGCTCCTCAACCTTAATGTGGGAAACTAATTCCTGAAGGGTGAAGTCTTTTTGCTTATGTTTCATAGAGTGAACATAGGTCTCCCAAGAGGGTGGCAGTTTCTCTAAAAGGCAATTAGCTTGAAATAAATCAGGAATAACCATACTTTCAGCAGCAAGTTCAGCACACAAATGTTCATAGTCATGGACTTGGTCTAAAACAGGTTTATCATCAGTCATAGTAAATTTTAACCAACGACTACAGGCATATTTCTTAGTCCCAAAATCATCTAGTCCATACTTAACCTTAAGTGCATCCCAAATATCCTTTGCCTTTTTCGACTTACTATAAATCATATATAAAGGAGCAGTCATATAATGCAATAACATTCCCCTACATGTTTTATTATCTTTCTCAAAATCCCTAACTGCGTCAACAGGAGCAGCATCAATAGTTAAGCAGTAATCTACCCCAATTTGGCCTAAAAAGAATTCCATTTTATCAGACCACATAATATAATTTTTTCCATCCAAAGGGTCTAATTTCGACATATCAGGAACAAAGGGGTTGACAGAATTAAGAGGAACAGCAACAGGAATACCAGCCATAATAACAGTATCAAAAACGGAAAAATTTCAACTTTAGATTGTAGGAAGTATGACTGGTAGATTATAAAACTTATCTGTGAAATTGCTGTGCCGTGATATGATCACTGCCCTAAAGTTGAAATTGCCCCGCTACGAACACACGGACTCGTGGCAAACAACCTCCAGGGTTAACACAACACTGACTCGCCGGTGAAGTACAGAGAGACAGTTTGAGAACGCTCTTAATATTGCCCAGTGTTTGAGAGAGATTAACAGAGAGAAGTATGAGAGGATAATATTCTGTGTGTTAAAAACTGTGCCAGGAAGGGGGTATATATAGGGACAGAAGAAGGGAAAACTGACTCCTAAAACCGTGTTAAAAACGGTAATTAATGGGCAAAGGAAACTGCCCACTAACGGCTAGTGGAAGCAGTCAATAAGGAGTGGATTCAGGAATTGACTGATTCCATAACAGTCATATAAGCATGACAGATTTTTCCAGTAAAAATTTAGTTAAGTTATTTCCCAAGGCCCAAGGCCCAAGGCCCAAGGCCCGGTCCGGGCGGGCGGCGGCGGCGCGCGCGTGTGTGGACTAGCCCAATCAAGAGCCCAACCACAAAAGCCTACCAAGTCACCAACTCAATAGATACTAGGAACATAACTATTAATAAACTCACCACTCACCTCTTATTCTTCCTATATGGGATCCCCAACTCTTCATATTCTTTTGAAGCAACTCAAGAGTTTTTGTATTACTCTTCTCACAAACTCCAACAATTTGTGCTTAAAATTAATGGGTGAATATGGTTATGTTGAATATGAAAGAAGTTGAACGTGGGTTAATGGTGAAGGAGAAGTAGGTGGTAAAATAATGGTGGTGAGTGGTTTAATTTTGACTTTGGAGTTGATTAGGATAGTTAAGTATTCTTTGGGTTAATTGATTACGAGTAACATAATTAGAATGTTAAGGTTATTTAAGTGTATTTAATATCAAAATTTAACATGTGAGTACTCTAAGTGCAACTTTTGCAACTTGGGTACTCAAAATGCAACTTTTGTTAAAGTTGGGTACCCAATAGTATACTTAACTCTCTTTTTTCTATGAAAGTTTTCTTGCTTTATTTTACTTACTAAGGCCCTATTCAGTTCAACCTAAAATAATAATATTCAGTAAAAATAAGTTCAGTTAAATAGAAATAAGTTCAATTCAGTAAAAATAAGTTCAGTTTAGTAAAAATCAGTAGTTCAAAGAAGAAAAAACAACATGAATCAGTAAAATAAGTTCAGTTTAGAAAAAATTTACCCATTAATATATTTTGCAAAGATTTTTACGATTCAAATTGTATGGTTTCAAATAATTCAGCCTAACATGTATAGATGAACTTTCATAGCTTAGTTTGTTTGTATTTTTTTACAAGTTGCCATGGCTGGAATGGAAAATTGATGCTTTGAACCGTCTCTAACCATAACATGCATTGGAATAATTCGAAGAAGGTCCCTAATCTAAAATAGAACACAATCGTGTGATAAACCTAATTATCACAAGAAATATTAATGACAAGGTTCTTAGCATTTTCCGAAATTGTCTTTAATTTATAAGTCTAAATGTTGCCGCCCATTGGCAATTTTTTTTATGCAATGGAATAATAATGATAATAAGTTGTTGACTTTATGTTTTATGTTCATTTGTTGCATTCGGTCTTTTATTACTTTAATTTGTTTCCTTCTATCTTTTTTAACGTTAATTTCTCTATGAAGTATATGGAAAGATGACTAACAATTTGGATTATTGTCGTTAATTTCCCGAATGTCTATCAACTAATTTGCATATAATATTAAAATAAATTTGGCTTACTTAGTTCTATTAATTTATTTGAATTAAAATTATTATGTTAATTTCGTCTAATGTAAAGATAAATTCCTTGAAAAAATGTTCCACAAAGTTAGTCACAGTCATAACATATTTTACATGATAAGAAAGGTCAGATTTTTTATTCAAATTAAAATTATGTTAGTCTGATTTAAAATGTTCCTTATAACCTATTCATTTTTTCGACTTAAACTTAGGGCGTGTTCGGCAAGTAGTGGTAGAGGTAGAGGTAGTGGTTAAAGTAGGGGTCAATTTTTTTATTTATTAATTTAAGTGTTTGGCAAGGTAGTGGTAGAGGTAGCTGTTAGAGGTAGAGGTAGAGTTTAGGTAGTGTTTGTGGAAAGCTAAAAAAAGTAGTGGTTGAAGGTAGAGGTAGAGGTTGGAAAATATATAATAAAGTTTTTAATAAATAATAAAGATAATATTTATTAACAGCTACTCCAACCGCTACTTTTACCGAACACTGATATTTTACTCAATTACTTTGACAGCTAACAACTCACAGCTACTACTACAGCTGACAGCTACCCCTACATCTGACAGCTACCTCCACAGCTATTGTTGCCGAACATACCCTTAATAAGGTGTTGTTTGGTTGGAGTTATTTCCCTTGGAAATACAAATTCCAAGGATATAGAAAAATAGGTTTGTAGTTGGGTGGAGAAATTTGAAAAAATCATAGGAAATACAAATTCTCTTGGTGAATTGAATTTCTTAGGATACGCAATTTCCTATAGTGTCAACCAATCTATTTATTATAATTCCTTGGAAATTGAAAAGGGGAAAGACTTCCCATAAAATATGAATTCTCATGGAAACTTATTTGCATATAATATTAATTACTTAAAATATTTATTTTTCCTTCTGATACTAAAAACTTTATAAATTACTTATTACCACTAACGTTTTCGAACAAGAAAAATTTCATGTGCTAGAATCAACTAGATTTTAGGCCCGTGCATGGATTTTTTTTGTTTATATAATTTTTTAAATTAAACTACATAATAAATTATTTTATGTGAACAATTTTACGGATGCATTAATTATCATATATCAATATTATTTAAGTGTATTCGTACTATTTTTTGGTTTTATTAATCTATAATACGAAAAGGACATTAAAGTTTCGGATGAGATACATTATAATATGCACACATAATTAGATAGACATTAACTAAACAAATATATTACCAACAATATATATACCAAAAACTAAAATATAAATATAAGGTTATACTTTTTTTAACTAAAAATATAATATTATTTAAACAATTGTTAATTTTATCTAAATATATTATACCTATAATATGTATACAAAAAAAACTAAATGAACATAATAATAGTCTGATAGTACTCTAACCTAAAGTAATTTATCAAAAATACCTATATTCTTTGTAAAAGAAAATTTCTATAATATTATATCATTGACTTCTATACAATAGTAAAACAAAAGTTGCTACAAAATGTATATGAATAATATCAAACACATTTAACATATCAAATAAAAAGATACATATAATTTGCTTTTATAGAATGGTAGGAATAAGTTGGGATAACTTGTATATTAATAGTGATGAAATATCAACATAACAAATAAAAATAGACAGACTAAAAATTAGGATAAGATTATAACATAATACGCACAAACCAGAAATTTGACATATAATTATATCTTCATAAATACTATTTTCATTAGTCCTTGGGTCTAACTTTAGTATTACGTGTCTCCTTTTCTCATTCTCACCCTCACCAAATTCCCTTCCTTTTGCTTTTAGACCATTTCAGAAACCCTCATTTCATCGATTCTCCCTCACTCTCTTAGTCTCTCTTAACTCTCATTCCTTTACGTTTGTCATTCGAAAGGTCATATCCTTCCCTCACACTATTTTACAACTCTTCCCTTTTTCTTTCTTTATAATAAAATTCATTTGAAATAAAAAATAATATTAAATTGGATGCAAAATGTTTTTGTGAAATGAAAAAAATATGAGAATATACACCGTGAATAATTCTCAACCAAATATTTAGACAAATTTACTTGACCTAAGTTCATTGATTTAAGATATATCAGAGTTTACAAACAGTTTTGTAGCATAACAGGAATTAGATACACGAACTTCTCTTACAAAAAGGTACAAATACCCATATTTTAGCACAAAATAAAAATTACATTCTCTTTTTTATTAAAAAGATGTAAAATAGTACTTTAGTACATTGATATGATACTCTTTTTCCAGATTGAACGAAGACCACTATTGGGATATTTGTATTTTCCTTATCGCTTGATTGCTTGGTTGTAAAAATTAACTATATATCAATATATAAATTTAAAAATTTATAAGACCAAGCTAAAAATAAAAGAAGTAAAGATCTTTCAAACGGTCTAATAACTCCAAAGTGGTCATCTTAGATGATGTGATTGGTTCTACACCACTGTATCTAGTGATTATGTAATAACATATCAGAAGAAAAATCGAAAAATATTACACGTGACATTTTGAGATTCATTGGCGTAGTAATATATAGTATTACTACCAAATGTTGATTGCTTTATATCTATATAGTATACACCATATTTTTTTTTCCCAGAATATGGCACGAACTCATATCCATATTGGAAAATTGCAAGACTTCACTATGATGATTGGTACTTGAATGGCACGCGAATTGGATTTGGTAGTTAAATCAATCACTCGGACATTGAATAAATTCATAGTGAGATGAGAAGTGTATGTAAGTTCAAAATAGTATGGAGAACAATACATATATATATATGTGTGTGTGTGTATATATATATATATATATTGGTCTAGCTATGATGATGACTACGATATTTGGCAAGATTCCCACGATATAACTTAAATGCCAAAAAAATTCGAAAAGAAAGTTTGACTGTAAAAATTCAAATGAAAAAAATTCAAATAATGTTAATGATATTCTTATCTTTATTATATATATTCGAATTCAAAGTTTTCATGAGAACCTTATAATTAATATGCATATTGATAATTATTTATTAGCTTTTCTTTTTTAAAACGTAATATATTGTTATTATCAAATATTGATAAATGATCTCAAAAGTTAGTAATTATTTGGGAAAAAAAGGTATTAAAGATGTTTAGGGAAGATTTATTATGGAAGGTTAGATATTTTAAGATAACAATTTTCGATATTAAACAAAATTTGCAAATTCTGTCTGAAATGATATAAAATAACCTCCTAAAAATAAGCTAAACTATCTATATAACAATATTGCCTAAACCGTTTGATATCCCAAAATTATGTCATTTAGCTGATTTTTAAGTTACTTATAATACAAATTGCCTACAAACGTGTGATGTCCCAAAAAATAAAGTTAGATAGTTTCCAAAAAATCAGCTAAATATTCTAAAAGAAAATGATATAAAATCTTTATATCCAAAAATAAAAAGGTGAGCGTATATGATTAGCCTATAATACAACTGATACATTATAATTTCCTAAAGCCGGAGTGCTAAAAGAAACTAATACAAAATCTACATATCCTATTTCAATTACCAATTAAATTAAACATCATATTTCAAATATATTTCGACAATATTGGGAATTTTTGTTACATTATTTTGAAATATTATTTTTTTAAAACATATAGGCTAATTTCAAAATATGATCTAAAAAAACCAAATTATCTTATTTGCCTATAGTAACGACTAATATGCTAAAAAATCTGCCTAAAACCTCTAATATCCCAAAGTCAGATTATTTATATGGTATGTTTTTTAAATCAAGATTAGTCAAGATGTACTCTTATTTAGAGCCAAATCAGTCAAGCAAAATTAAGCAAGCGCAAAAGAGCCTTCATTTACGATTTAGAATCAATTGACTTTATTTTCTCATATGTTCAATCAATTTAATTTTTTTTGCAAATATTATGCTATTTTAGCAAATACAATATTATCAATTTTCTTTAAAAACTTTTTTTATAGAAAACACAAAAATCAGTCAGAAATCTATTTTTTTACCATGTTATATGAAGGAAATTTTGCTGATTGTTAGCATATCACACGACGATTTTAGCAAATAATCAATTGATACTTTTTTATAGCAATTTAAAGTCAATCATTATCTTTTTTATTCTGTTCAAGTCATGATAATCTTTAGCAAATCACACTCATTTTTAGCATTTTAAAAAATCTGCAAGTAATAAAGATAAGATTCTGCTTGATATGTTATTATATTGTTGGTAAATCATATAATCTCACTGGAAGATTTATTAATCAGATTTATTATGGAAGGTTCTACATTGGGGTAATCTTTAAGATTTAAATTCTTAACCGAAAGATTTTTTTAGGAAAGGTAAGATATTTCCAGTGTATTTTTTGGTAGTTAGCAAAATTTGCAGATTTTGCGTGATATGCTATTAAATAGCCTCCTAAAATCAGCCAAATTATACATATAATAATATTGCCTAAAACCATTTGGAATCACTTTAAATCATCTCATTTAGCGACTGATATGCTAAAAAAATCTCCTTAAAATGTTTGATATCCCAAATCATCAGCTAAATAGAGTATTAAAAATCCACCAAAAACTTTTAATATTTAAAGGGATTCCATACATTTTAGGAATTCATTTATAAACGGAAATGAAGACTTGAAGGGATTTATTTACACTAATATTCTTAAGATTCAAATAAACAGAAATTAATCAAGGATGACAAATTAGAAAACTAAATTTGACATAAATGTGTAATATCTTAAAATTTCCAAAAAAAAATGACTATTAAATTCGGACTTTAAACTAAAATTTAAATTGACGATATTCTTATCTTTATTATCTTTGGTTTAATTATGGTGAGTGATCACCCAAATCAGTAAAATTTAGCAAGAAATTAGAAATTTATTAGTGTAAATATTATGAGTGATTTAGATAATTAAAATCTATATTAAAAAATTAATTCCCATTTTAAAAGAAGGAAATCTTTAGTAATAAAAATTAAGATTGAGTAGAATTTAGTAATCAAAATCTTTTTAAAAGAATAAAATCTATTGAATTTAAGGAATAGCCGAATTTAAAAAATAAAACCACAATGACTTTATTACAATAACTTTAAAATGATAACAAATAAAATTATTACTACATTTAAGTCTTAAAAATAGGAAACATTTTTAAATTGAGCTTATTATTCACGTCATTGTTGATTACTTTCACATTAAAAACATAACACTATAAAATTAGGCAAACATAATAAATGAAATTAGTTAAGAAAAAAATATATACTTAACTTAGGAAATATTTGCCAAATATAAACGTTATTGAATAATTTAAAAATTACCATAAAAAAACATAAAATCACAAAGATTTATTCAAAATGTTTTCAAAATCTTTTTTAAAAGAAGAAAATCTACAGAATTTAAGGAATAACCAACTTTAAAAAGATTTTTAACAAAAAACGGAAATCATAGAGCTTTGGGGAGAAGAAAATATCTTTAGGATTTAGGAAATGTCTTCCTAAACACAATAACATGATACAATCTTTTAGAAAAAAAAAATTGCCGTAACCAAAAAAGATGTTGTTTTTTAAAGGTAATTAGCAAAATTTTAAATGTAAATTCAAAATTATTCAAAAATACCATTATATAAAACGAAAAATCAATTAAATTACCAAAAGTACTGTAATCATTTTTATAAAATAACAATTAAATTATTCGGTTAATGTTTTATTAAATTAAAATTAATATACATAAACAATTTAATTATTCACTTGACTACATGAGAAGATTAATTAGATAGATATAAAACACTAAATTATGATCAATGTAATTATATAAGACACGATTTTAACATAAATCATCAAATTTAATAAAATAATTAACAAACTCAAAAATGATTATTAAAAAGACATTATATTGAACGAATCAAAGAAAAGAAACAAATACTAAGAAAAATAATCGTATTTTCCTATAAACAAAAAATGATTACATGAACATTTAGAATAACTATGAGATTGCATAAAGAACTGACAAAAGACTATATTAAATAATCGAATTTAAATATAAATATGAAAAAAGAATAAAATAAAATGATTTTATCATTATTCAATAAGGATTACATTCCATGAATTAACAAATAATAAAATACATAAAGAAATGACAAAACAATAAAAAATGAATTTTCATGATTAAATGACAAACAAATATATAACAAGTGCCTACCTAAATAATAAACATCAAAAAAATTCTTAGAGAGGATATCTTCGAAGGGAATAAAATCGAGACCATAAAGCGGAATGGACGTATCTTCACAAATCTTCATAGTAGTTGGATAATTTAATGAAATCTTACAACTATGTCTTGTTGCTTGTTCTAATCCAGTGCTTTCAAGAATTTTTGATATCTCCCTAACTTCTTCCTCAACAATCATAGGCTTGAATGCATTGATCAAATTTTGACGACAATAATCTTGGATCTTGTCACCCTAAAATTGAAAATAATACGTTTTATAAACAATGTATAGATAATAAAAAAAAAACTAATTTAAGTTCAAGCTAAATAAAAGTAAAAAAATTTACGTACATGTTTGTCAACTAACACCATTTCAATAGAACTTACTTCAGAAGGACTTATTTTTTCGTTTCTTTCCCAAACACGTACTATTCGAACCCTAGTGGTGCAAAATTTCTTCCTTTTGGTTATGTCACTGATATTGATAAGTTGGCACTGACGATCTAAATTTTGCAAGTATGAATTCGTCTCCCTACAATAAACATGGAGGTAAATCATTAAATCAATATAACATAAAATTTTTAAAGATAATGTAAAATATTAAAGAACAAATAACAAAAAAGACAATACATGTTCATCAATCAAAACCATTTCGATCGAATCAATTTCAACTAAAATCGTCAGCAATTGATTTTCCCATAACGTAATTATCCACACTTGAATATCACATGTGTAGATTCAAGAGACAAAGAACTGACTCGGATAATTTGTTTACTCATGGTGTGGTTCGTCCAACAACTGATGATGCAAAAATGATCTTAACGGTGTGAAGACTAATTGTAGCTTTATGTCTATATATGATAGTTAATTTCACAAACTTCTTAGAAAATACTGACCATGATATATATTTTAAAGGAAGTAAGTAATATTAACTAATTACAATATTAGGCAAGTATGAAGATTCACGTAAAAGATTGCATAATGGGCGCCTAATTTAAAAGATCTTATGATATTTCTTGACCATAATTTCTGCTAAATTTCGATTTATAAATGGAAATCAATAAATCAGCTAAATTTCGTTTCATAAATGGCAATAATAATATTCTAAAATCTAATATTAAATATAGCAATGAATTATCTTCTTAAATGGAAAAGAATATTACCTTATTATGAATATAAAAACTGGATTTCAAGGAGATATTTCTCTAATTAAGCGTGGAACAGATTTTGTATTTAGCAAGGGATCAAACGAAGACACGTGGACAAATTCTTGCTTCATTGACACGTGGCACCCGAAATTAATTTATTTTGCTTTAATGTATTATATTATATAGAATATAGATTTTTATAAAATTTGATTTGGTTAACCGATGAAAGCAATCATATAGGGAATTAGTTGAGCAAATATAGGGAAATATGTGCCAAAATAGATATCTTTTAGAATGGCATATATCATACTACAGTAACATAATAAGTCAAAATATAAAAAAATACGCTATCATATAAAAAGCTCTTCATTATGGTAGAAATATAATGTTATTTACTTATCCTAAATTCAAAGATTGTATATAAATTGGTTTCTCGAATTTAGAGGTTGTTGATTGGAGCTAATTTTCCTTGGAAATAGAAATTCCTTGGAAATGGATAAATGGGCTTGTGTTTGGTAGACTTAAAAGAAGTTAAGCATAGGAAATAGAATATTATAGTACTAGCCATATATGACGCGGTGCGTGCCTCACGTGAAAGATTAATATGTAATGATTTGGGATAAAGTACATTGTAATTTCTCCAGTGAATTGCATACATATTTTCATACTTTTAAAAATAATTGTTAAGTTTTAGTTATTTTTCAGAGGGTGTAATCAAAGGTTAATCAATGGCTACAATAGCCATTGCATTAGTTTCAATCGCAAACCTTAATTTTTGTTAGATTTCATCTTGTCCATTAAATATAATTAACTTCTAAAAGATTTGACTTTTTTTTATTAAATTATTTATTTAGATTAATGGTCATGATGAGGCTACAACTAATGAAGGGTTTAGATTTAAATAGTTATAATACACCAAAAAAGACAAAAAATCTTACAAAACATTAATGGAAGATGTCACTAACATCATCACTCATGAGTAAAAAAAATACATCATCCATATCCCTCTACATCATGTTTCATGATCAATTTGATCAAATGCACCTTCACTCATGAGCAATCAATTACTCATGTATTTGAAAAATATAAAAAATTAAAGTATATAAAAATATAGCAAAATGGGTGTCTCTTTATAGATCTCAAGAAAATATAACCATTGATAATTTTTAACATTTTCTTACTTTATAGATTTTTCGATATTGTAGTTTGAATTTTTAAGCAGTTGTTGTAAAAATATCTGTTTGCTAAGTTTTGAAATAAAATTTAATTACTTAATAAATTCTTTGATTTATTTTCTTTGTTTTTTCTTTTTCTTATTTTTGGTGTCCACCCCCCTCTTCCCTTATAGTATAGAGATTATATTACGGTAACATATAATTGGCTTTAGATATCTTTATATCTCTATACTGTAAGGGAAGAGGGGGGGACACCAAACTTATTGGATTGTCCATTTTACCCTTACCCTTTATATCCCCCCAAATAAAAACCCACCCACGTAACAAAACTCCCTCCTCACCCCACACCCCACGTTTAATTAAACACTATCTAACCCCCAAATAAAAACTCACCCACGTAACAAAAAACTCCCTCCTCACCCACACCCCACCTTTTAATTAAAAAAAACAATAATTAAACTATCTAATAACTAACCCCCCACACCCCACGTTTAATTAACCAATATCTAACCCACTATCTAACCCCCAAATAAAAACCCACCCACGTAACAAAAAACTCCCTCCTCACCCCACACCCCACCTTTTAATTAAAAAAAAAACAATAATTAAACTATCTAATAACTAACCCACTATCTAATCCTAATAACTAGGAACCCACAACTGAATCAACGTTCAACATCTTTCCCCCTTTCTACTTCAGAATTCCATTTCTTCCTCTTCTCCATTCCGTTTCTTTCTCCTCTCCATTTCATCACCTGCAAAACATCAAAAATAAAAAGCATCAACTAAACAAAAAGGTTACCTACTTACGTACACTTCCTGAGTTTCTATATTCAGTTTTCATATGTTTATTTATGAATATATTATGCAAATTTACCATCCTTTGAGTAAAACATGTTTTGGTGTGTTTTCATTTGATATAGCTTTGGCAACCATTCAAAATCAACACGAGGAACATCACTGAAAGGTTACCTACTTACGTACACTTCCTAAGTTTCTATATTTAGTTTTCATATTTTTATTTATGAATATATTATGCAAATTTACCATCCTTTGACTAAAACATGTTTTGGTGTGTTTTCATTTGATGTAGCTTTGGCAACCATTCAAAATCAACACGAGGAACATCACTCAAGATAACTTTCAAGTAGCAAAACACTGAAAAAGGTAAATGGTGTCATTTTTTCTTCACCCATGAATGTGTATAGCAGTAGCTAATTAATCAAACTATAACTTGTTTTTGTTTTTGCATCTCTATTATATAAAGGAACACCAAGGGGACACCAAAAATACAAAAAGAAAAAAATAGGAAAAAAAATACAACACATGTAACCGAAAGGGAGGGGAAAGGAAACAAAATTAAATTCATAAGATAAAAAACAAAAAGAAAAAAATAGGAAAAAAAAATACAAACCGAAAGAGAAGGGAAAGAATACAAAATTAAATGCACAAAATAAAAAACAAACATTCAAAAAGAAAACTGCTCCCACGAAAACAGGAAGGGAATATTGTAACTATGAAAAATAAAGAAAATATCCAAGATATTGCATTCAAAATTATAACTTCCCACATCAGAAAATAAATAAAATCTATCTTAAGCAGTTATTTGCACCAAAGAGAAACGCTCAATCAGTTTTTTTTCTCCTAAAAAATGAACGTTCTATGTATATTTCTTCTCTCTCGCTTCTATTCCTTTCTGTAAAAAAAATAAACGCTATGCCCACCATTTTTGTTGATTAATTCTCCAATTTTGCTTTCAGTCACATTATTTTCGCTTTAATTTTTGAATCTCCTAACCTATTTGTCAAATTTTTGATTTTTTTTCCTTTGATAATATTTTTCAAAAAAAAAATGAATTATTGAATTTTTTTTTATATATAATTGTTATGGCAGATGATGAAGGCATCCCTTAAGACATTAAATGGTCACTGTGAAGGCATGAAAAACACTGGCAGAGCCTTTGAGATAGTAGTTTTCTATATTTTTTGAATTTTTAATTTATGAATTGTCATGATTATTTCATATATTGATTAAATTGTGAATTTGATTGAGAGATTATTGGCTAAAAATTGAGATTCAGTGTGCAGCAATAGACCACAAATGATTTGGAGAAGGAGAACGCGACGATGACAGCTTTAAAGCGAAGATGATGAGCATGAAGACAATTCAGAGTTGGTGTCGGCCAAAGTGAACAAACAAGAATCAATGGGAGCAAGTAATTGAAGATTGGGGTGGAATTATGAGTGCGCAAATATACCCAATCAAGCTTTGAGATGATGGAAGTAAATAAATATGTAAGAGAATGAGAAGAAACATAATGAGGAGTTTGTGGGTTTTCATCATCAAAGAAGAAACATGTGAGGTGGGTTCTCATAAATTGATTCATGAGTATGAGAATTACCTATCTCAATTCATATTAATGTAAAGATTGCAAGGTTTGATGAAGGAAGATTTGTTTGGATGATTTTGTGATACGACTCCATAGCTTCAATGACGGAAGAAAACTGATGAGTAAGATGAACGGGCGAACATATTTGAAAACAAAAGAGGGGCAAAATAGGGAGAATAGAAGAGTAGCGATAGGGGTAGGAGAAAACCTTCTCTAATTCAACATTGTATATTTGTATATCAATTCAAAATCACGGTCAGTCACATAAACCAAAGTAGATTTTAACTGAGAAGGTGAGTGAAACAAAGAAAATTATGAAAACAAGTGTAGGCTTGAAAATTTTCCATTATGTTAATGTTAAAATAAATTTGGCGCATGCATCGCGTGCATATAGCACTAGTTATCTTTAAATATCTTTCTTTATGTTCAAATCATTATATAATTTGCTTTTACGAATACGATTTTGACCCAAAAGATATGATAACTAGAGAAATTAAATAATTTAAAATAACAATATAGATGTTATAATCTACCCAATTAGTATAGTTACGTAATTTTTAAAAGATATCTAGTGGATTTTTATATAATGAATTAGATTTATACCCTTTGACTTTTATTAACAAGGTCTAATATCTATTTTTAGCTTTACATAAATCAGAAGAATCTTTTAATATATGCTGATTTAAAAAACAGACGGCCTAGGCTTTATAATTTAGAATCTATCAATATCTTAGTTTTATTGTATGTTCAAATCATTATATAAAGGTAAGTTATAGATCGTCAAGTTGAATAATAATTTGGATGACGAAGATTTTTTTTGAAGATGACGAAATCAGGATATCAAACCAAACATACAGATACATCATAAAAATCAAAAGATAGATGAAAATTACAAATCATATAATCTTAACAACTCATCTATAATTTGTATTAGAATTATCAAATTCTCAATCAACTCTAACTTGCTAGATTTTCTTGTGATGTTTTTAAGTCAACTCAAATTAATGAACAACTGAATTTTTTGAAATTAAAAATTGATATTATAGTGACCACAAATTTACTGTAGCCTTGGTAGAATTGTTTGTTAAAAGTGTATTTAAATTAAAATATTTAAAAAAATTGTCTTTTTTGTGTATTTTAGAAAAAAGAGGATGATTTTGGCAAATCAATTGTACTTGAATATGTTTTAATTCTAAAACTCTAATTATTGCGCCTATATGTAATTTCTATATTTTAGATGAATCATAAGGTATTGTAAAGTATTATGAAAAAGGAACAGACTTTTGTCATTTGAAAAATAAAGTAGAAGTGTGTAAACTCTAGAGAACTAATTTAAACGAAAAGATGGTAAAATTTTAAAGAACCGGGGGGGGAGGAGAGTAGAAATAAGTTAAAACTCAAAACTGGGGAAGGCCGTAAACCAATTCTAAATAATTGTCAATAAGAAATCATAAAATTTTGGGGAAAAAATTGATACATAACATAATCATCTGCTTTTTCATGTAAAATTTCAAAAATAGGATATGGGAAAAGATATTGGAAGATACGAATCAAATTCTATATCATATGAGAAGTAGATAATTTTTTCAAACACACGAGTAAGAATAAGTGAAAGATTTTGATAAAGTCATTTGTATGAAAATTTAAAAATGTAATATAAAGAACTTCTCATATACATTAATCAATTATCAACTTTAAGATCAATTTATGTCCAAAATAGTCCCAAATCTTTAGAATTTGAATAAAACTCTATATAGCAGGTAATGTATTTAGGCTATTATGGAGTACATGTATATAAAAATCTATTCAATTAGACATGTCATATTTTTTCTTCTTTTATCCAAGTATATTATGTATTCTTTAGATAACGTAAGTAAAAGTACGTTACTATAGTGCAACAACTTTTATGTAAATAATATTTTATTACTTATTCATCCATTCATACACCGTGATTATATAAACTATATCATACTTCATCCATTCCCTATGAACTATATCATACTCCATATGTTTTTATATGGACATTTGTCTTCTCATACGGACCAAGGAAAAAATGCAAAAAGTAGAGAATGAGAAAAAGTAAGAGAGATGTGTAATAATCAAGTTGACCAACTACCCTATACGGATAAAGGTAAAAGTGTCCCAATAAAAGGATACTCCTAGATGCAAAATTTCCTTTATTAAAAAAATAGATGGAGTAAATTGTAATTTTTATCATCTTCAATTTTTTTGACTTTTAGTGAAACCATTATCTATGTTTTGTATGCATATAAATACATTAAATACCAAAAAATATTTTTTTATATCATATTATGAGTGTATGACTATTACTTGACGCTACAAAATTATTGTATAATTTGATAAATAATAATAATAATAATAATAATAATAATAATAATAATAATAATAATAATAATAATAACAATAATAATAAATACATATTATTTGATACGGATATAATAATTAAAGAAGCAAAGCCAAAAAATCCGTAATAATCACATATAATTCACGCCAATGCTTGTTTTACCAACTTGTAGATTCAACCACGGACACTATGGGTGCGTTTGATTAGTTTGAAATTTTCTTATCTTATCTAATTTGAACTTTTATGATTTGATCGTATCTTATTTACATTTTTTTGATTTGATCTGAACTTTTCTGGTCTTATTTGCATTTGTTTGATTTGATAGATTTTTCTAATTTGATCTTTTCCGAAGTAAGCACTAAAGTGCTTTAATAAGTTGAATCAAACGAATGCACCCTAAGAAGCACATATAATTTGATATAAGTTCAATGTTTGAAAGTAAAATACCTTTTATAAACTTCATTAATGTAGTCTTCCAGAAAAATTAATAAATATTTCTATTTTTTTGGTCAAATATTGCAGTTAATTTGAGACGAAGGGAGTAAATAGATAAATAAATATCATATGTAAATAAATGTCAACCCTTTGATATTCAGTTAAGGTTACGGATGTTAGTAAGCCGACACACTCGCAAACAGCTCACAAACAAGCTCTGTCAAAGATCGTGTGTATATAAATAAATACATTCGAACAAAAGTTTCAAGCTCGATTAATAAACAAGTCGTACTCGAACAACTTAATGCTCGACTAGTTAAGGCTCGTGAATAGCTCGTTCAAGTTCATTAATAAGCTCGTTCAATTTCGTTAATATGCTCGTTCATAATAGATTAGCACTTGTTTATAGCTCGTTCATGGCTTAAATTTTAGATTATCTTGTCGTCTTTATTTTAGATCTGTATAATTCATTCATAGTAATTATCATAAAATAAACTAAATTTTAGGCTAGAATATACTACCTCCATTTCAAAATATAAGTAACATTTCGCTTTTCACGCTTGTCGAGGCATATTTTGTACCATTTTTATCTTTAATTATGCATTTGTAAAAATCATGACAATAAGATATTAAAAATATATATATTGAGACGAATCAAACAAGATCCAACAAGATTATATTTTTCCTTACGCATAAATCATAAAAACCTGTCAAACTATAATGTACGAATAACGTCAAAGTCAATATGTTCCTTATAAAAAGAAACGGAGGAAATACTTATTTAGTAAAATATGAAAGCTAATCAAATCATCGAAAAATTTGTATAAGGCTCGTTCATATATAAGCTTTTTAATATTTTGATCGCACTTGGCTCAAGCAAGCTCGAGCTGAGTCCAACAATGAATAGTTAAGTAAGCTAAGCTCGAACAAAATAAACTTTCAGGAGTGTTAGTTTTAATTAGCTTATCCAAGTTACTAGTGAGAATTTTCGGACTTAGTTGAATCTAGGTTCTTTGACATTGGATTACTTGATTGTTACTTCATCTCGGAGTTGCAATCATATTAGAAGGACAATCACGCTCCGTATGCCGTAGAATGTCGCAATGAAAGCAGAAAGAGGAAAGACGTTCATATTTAATATTAATCTCCATTATCGAACCCTGCTTGTTTCGAATTTTTTGCACTCTATGCAATGGCTTCTTGATATCATGCAAAACTCTAGACTGTTCCCATCCAACAACAGCGTCCTCAACTGTCATAACTTCACCCACCTTCGCCGCAATGACACGCACATCATCATTCGAATGGCTATCAAGGGGTAAGTTATATATAATCTAATCCACACATTTAATTTCGAAAGTTCCATATTCTCCGGGTGCTCATTGCCTGTCACTTCACAGAGAACCAGAAGATGATTGTCAAAGTTCCAGGGCCTCCCTCCAAACCTTTCTCCATCCCTCCAATGGAAAAATTGTACTTTCTTTGTTTTCTTTTAGTTATTATACTTTTCAAATAAGGAAATTTCTTATTAGATATTACACTTCTTTATTTGGTTTTTCCTTCCCTTTATCTCTCTCCTATCACATGTATTTTCCTCTCTATCTCTCTCACATCAAAAAAATGCATTGGAGCCCGCAAAAAAATGTAACATCTAATTTGATACGGAGGAAGTATCATAAACTATCTACTGGTGTAAAAACTACACCCATTGGCAGGGACCAAACCGTCTTACGGGTTCTTTACATCGCCTCAAAATTAAAATTTCGAACAGTCACAAGGCGACCTACTAACGTGATTGCCAGTTTATCATTGGAGCAATGCTCCACCATTTGGTCCGCCATGAAGGCACTACAAAAAGGCCCAAGAGAATGGGGAGAGAGACAACAACAACAACAACAACAACTAAGCCTTTTTCCCAAAGGGATTTGGGGTTGGCTAACATGAATCGTCAACTGAAAACCGTTGCCAAAGGAGATGGCATCGACAAGAGTGATAAAAAGTTTTTAAAATGGTAGTTTTAAGAATTTTTTTAAAAAAAGTTTTTGAAAACAAGGTTTACACCAAAAAAATTTAAAAGAGGTTTTCAAAGGGTTTTAGATAACAACATAATTTCCTTCAAAAAAAAAACAACATAATTGAGAAAAACAAATAAATGCAGTAATCACACCCCTTCCTCCACATGGATACTGCCCCTCCACCCACTTCTATCCAACGTCATGTTCTCCTCAATCCCAAGTAGTCTCATATCACTTTCAATTACCTTCATCCAAGTCATCTTAGGTCTTCCCCTACCCCTTACAATTTGATTACTCCTCCACTCTTCAATTCTTCTCACCGGTGCATCACCTGGTCTCCTTTTCACATGACCAAACCATCTTAACCGATTCTCCCTCATCTTTTCTTCAATTGATGCAACTCCAACTTTTTCCCGAATCACTTCATTTCTTAAACGGTCCTGCCTTGAGTGGCCACACATCCACCGCAACATACGCATCTCCGCCACGTTCATCTTATGAACGTGGCATTGTTTCACCGCCCAACATTCGGTGTCATATAACAAAGCAGGTCTAATTGCCGTATGGTAGAACTTTCCCTTCAATCTTTGAGGAATGCTAGAATCACAAAGGAAACCGGTGGCGCTTTTCCACTTTAACCAACCCGCGTTAATTCTATGAGCCACGTCTCCATCCAGTTCTTCATCCTTTTGGAGAATTGATCCAAGGTAACGGAAGACGTTCGATCCTTGAACCACTTTGCTATCCAAAGTGACCGCCCCTGCCTCGTTGCTTGTAACCCCACTGAACTTGCACTCCATATACTCCGTCTTACTTCTGCTAAATCTAAAACCACGGGCTTCTAATGTATCCCTCCACAATTCCAACTTACTCTCAACACCTTCCTTTGTCTCATCAATCAACACAATATCATCCGCAAACATCATACACCACGGTATATCATCTTGAATTGATCTCGTTAGTTCGTCCATCACTAAAGCAAAGAGAAAGGGACTAAGTGCAGAACCTTGGTGCACTTCGATCGTAATAGGGAACTCTGTTGTCCTCCCCACCGTAGTCCGCACACTCGTAGTTGCCCCCCTCATACATATCCTTGATGATATCTATATATTTTTGTGGAACACTTTTCTTTGTCAACGCCCGCCAAAGTATTTCTCTTGGTACTCTATCATATGCCTTCTCCAAATCAATGAAAACCATATGTAGATCCTTCTTCCTATCACGGTAATGTTCCATTGTCTGTCTCATGAGGTGAATGGCCTCTATAGTCGATCTTCCTGGCATAAATCCAAATTGGTTCTCCGATATCTTCACATGTTTCCTAAGTCTTTGCTCAATCACTCGTTCCCAAAGTTTCATCGTATGACTCATTAGTTTGATCCCTCTGTAGTTGGTACAATCTTGTACATCGTCTTTGTTCTTATACAAAGGAATCAAAGTACTCTTCCTCCACTCTAATGGCATTTTGTTGTGTCTCCAAATCATGTTGAAGAATGTTGTCAGCCATTCGATTCCTCTCCCCCTAAACACCTCCAAACTTCGATAGGTATGCCATCTGGCCCCGTAGCTTTCTTCAATCCCATCTTTTTTAATGCTGCAACGACTTCTCCCTTTTGAATCCTCCTCATAAACTCTCGATTTAACATACTTGGCGGGATGTGTACATCCCCGATGTCTTGTGCGTTATCACCATTAAACAAGGTATCAAAGTACGTCCTCCATCTATCCTTTATCTCCTCATCCTCCACAAGCACTCTTTGGTCCACACCCTTCACGCATTTCACCTTTCTTATGTCTCTTGTCTTCTTGTCCCTCATACGCGCAATTCTGTAGATGTCTTTTTCCCCTTCTTTCGTATCCAATCTTGCATAAAGCTCTTGGTTTACCTTTGCTTTAGCTTCCCGTACTGCCTTCTTGGCTTCTCTTAAAGTCTCTTTGTACTTCTCATAGTTCACATCGCTTCTAGCTTTTCCCAAAAGTTTATAACCTTCTCGTTTGTTTTTTATCGCTTGTCTCACCTCCTCGTTCCACCAAGATGTGTCCTTACTCGATGGTACAGTTCCTTTAGATTCTCCAAGGATCTCTTTCGCCACTTCCTTTATACTAAGTTCCATCTTTGTCCATGACGAATCTACGTCCATTTCCGTGTTACAAGACCAAATATCTTTACTAGCCATCTTAGCTAGGAAGTTCTCTTTGTGCTCCCCTTGGAGCTTCCACCACTTGATTCGCGGCTCCATATTGGGTCTTCGCTTTCTTAAAGACTCCCTCCCCCGGAAATCAAGTACGACTAGTCTATGTTGGGTGGCTGCGCTCTCACCCGGTATCACCTTGCAGTTTGTGTAACTCCTCCGCCAAGCATTCCTTACTAAAAAGAGGTCAATCTGACTCGCGCTACTTCCACTCCTATACGTTACAAGGTGAGATTCTCTTTTCTCAAACCAAGTGTTCATAATACTAAAACCATATGCTAGTGCGAAATCCAAGATACCACTTCCAGCTTCATTTCTCTCCCCATACCTAAAACCTCCATGAATGCTCTCAAAGCCAACTCGACTAGTGCCCACATGTCCATTAAGATCCCCACCAATGATCAACTTTTCACTAATAGGCACTCGTTGCACAACCTCCTCTAAATCCTCCCAAAATTGTTGTTTAATAGATGCTTCCAATCCCACTTGTGGCGCATATGCGCTTATGATAGTCACCGCCTCCCTCCCTAATACTAGCCTGATACTCAAAATGCGGTCGCTCTTCCTCGAAACTTCCACCACATCATCAATATATTCCTTATCAATAATGATGCCTACTCCATTCCTACTCTTATCCTTTCCGGAGTACCAAAGCTTATAACCCCATGGGGCTAGTTCTCTTGCTTTTCCACCAACCCACTTGGTCTCTTGAAGGCACATTATGTGAATCTTTCGCCTCCTCATAACCTCCACCACCTCCGCCGATCTTCCCGTCAAAGAGCCAATGTTCCATGTTCCAAAGCGCATCCTACGACCCCTACCACTACCCTGGACTAGCTTCTTTACCCGCACCCGTCCCTGATGCGAGAACCCTTGCATATTTGACACCACCCCCGGGGGCCGGGATGGCGCGCCGCTTCCGGGCGACGACCTAGCAACCCTTGCATACTTATCACTACACCCGGGTCTATGAAGTGCAGCGCGTCGCTGAGTAGGGAACGCCCCCACTTTTTTCATTTATCGATTCATGTCATTATATGGGGCTATGTTTTACGCTGGCCGCCCCAAACCTACCGCAACTCTCCTCCTTTATCCGGGCTTGAGACCAGCAGTGAATATCACACAGACACTCATAGAATGGGGAGAGAGAGCTTGATCAAAACAAGCACGAGGAAAACCCCAAACTTTAGAGAAACCCTAGATTTTACAAGGGAGAGGACTGGACTCTTTCTACAGCTATTATTATAATTTTGGGTGTCACGCATTAGGTAAAAAGAGTTGAAATTCTAATGATCATCATGCTTAGTAAAGATAGTGACCATTATCGCGATTAGTGAAGATCCTGAGCAATCAACCCCAAAGAAATTATTGATTTGGCCTCCTCACGAAAGAGAATAAACGAACATATATAGATGTGATAAAAGACCGGAAGTAATGCCCCGATGATAAGGAGAGAAAAAGGAAGAGCCCGGAAGCCTAAAAGTATGTTACAACTAATCTAAAACATCTAAACAAGTTAGTATTGAAACTAAATAAAAGAGGAATGCATTATAATAGAAAGATGTTACAATGGCAAACGAAAAGTAACAATTTTACGATACCCTTAACATATCTAAGTTACACGCCAAGTAATAGTAACTGTGCATCACAGGCAAATGCTAGCTTACTATATTAAGAGAATTGGACTCGAAACAAGCTGGCAACGACCTTCAGGCTTCAGGAGTGTCAAATCCACCATGAGATGGTGAAAGAGCAAGGAACAAAAATCTCCTCAATAAGCTGCACTTCCAACGCTTCGCAATGCCCTCACAGAAGTACATGAAGGGTTAATGAGGTAAACTGCCCATTGTCCTACCTCCTGTTCTTACTCTCTTCCCTGTCCTTCTCGCGCTTCTTGTAGAGCCTCTCCAGAACTCGTTTGGCTTCGCAGTTAGGGAAGTTTTCAAGGTCATAGTAGTGTGGTGCTATATCAACAATCCTGTTCGAAAAAGAAAAAAAAAACAACAGAATTGTGTCAATGCATCACAATACAAATATTGATACTGACAAAAATAAAGCATTTGTTTCATAGGCGAGCATGAACTAACCATTCTCCACGGACATCAGTAACAGTACGAATGAAATTCCGGCTAGTCAACACATATTCATTGTATATGACCCACTCTGGTTTATGGTCCAGGCAATTTGAAGGATGCAAATGAACCACCTGGACATTTCATAGAACAGTAATGAAAGTCAGTGGTAAGCAATAACATTTGCACGCATGATGAGCATTGGGTTAACAGTAATGTCATCTGTATCTAACTCAATGAGATGCACTTCAATGAACAAGAAGTTACTAGTCATCAACTCTTCTATGGGGTTATGGGAAGAAAAGACACCACATAATGTATGTATGTATGTATGTAGAACTCACTTGGTTATCTTTCACTGTCAAATAGTGGCCTGTTTTTTCCAGATGTGCTACTTGCATAAAGTATCCTGCTAGCATCGCCTTCCGTATGTTGATATAGTAATCCCTGCTGTTGAAATCAGTGCTGCATAGCTTAAGGTTGAACCTTGTCATAATGCGCACAAGTTGCTGCCTCACGTTATCTGCAGCCTTCAACGTCCTCTGGTTGATGAAATTCTCATAACACCAGTTCGGGTCTTCCTCTGTTATATGTCCAAAAGAAGGATGAGCACAGCATCAATATAAACAGCACAAAAACAAAACTAAAAAAGAAGCCAAAAGAGCACAAATAGGGCAAGTTGGGTACTCACGATTCTGCTTGTAGGCATGGTATACGTTCAACAGCGTCAAGTGATCCCCGTCGATGTGTCCAAACCTAGCTTTTGCTTCATCTGCAGCTTTCTGGGCCTCCCTAGGCCTCACAAAGCAATTGGGTACTAGATAATATAATTGTTATCACAGACGAGGCCCACGGAAGGTCAGCAGATGCATAGAGGCGAGACGAGACCATTTGCTTGATGAGAAAATACTGAGAAATTGGATCTATCTGCATCAGCACTTACTTAGAAAATCTATGGCACATGCCAACAAGGGGCATGGAACCCAGACTAGATAGTTGCTGATGGCGACCTATTCAGACTCATAGACATGCATATGCACGTGCATGGAACCATACACAACAAAAAACACCTAGAAGTACATGCACATATATAGCCTATGCTATATGAGACTCCAGAGAAATACAAAGCAGGCTGTCAAAGGGACGATTTTTTCACCCCTCACAGCCGGTTTAATTAAAGTTTTCGAAAACTGACATGAGACTCAAAGGTTTATAAAATCTAAATAACATAAGACACCTTTACCTGAGAGCATGGCAGATATTGAAAGGATTTCATTTGAACAGTTGAACTCAGGGCTCACAACAAGCATCTTTCCCATCTGAGGATCCAATGGAAACTCACTCATAATCTCTCCAAGCTTGGTCAAATTGCCTTCATCGTCCAATGCACCAAGATAGTTTAGCACCTCTAATGCTCGCATCAGAGTCTCTGGAGCTGGGGGATCCATAAAGTCGAAATGGACAAGATCATCTATACCCAACTTCTTCAGTGTGAGTACAGTATTTGCAAGGTTCGACCGCAAGATTTCTGGATACGTCTGAGGCTGGAGATCATTATGGAAACTTTTCTCTGTGTATAGCCTAAAGCATTTACCAGGCTGTGTTCTTCCAGCACGACCAGCTCTCTGGTGTGCACTTGCCTTTGATATAGGAGAAACCAACAATGATTCAACACGAACACGAGGATTATAGACTTTTTGTTTAGCAAACCCGGGATCGATCACAAAAACAATACCATCAATGGTCAAAGATGTTTCAGCAATATTAGTAGACACCACAATTTTCCTCCCTGGAGGTCCTCCCTCTTTTGATGGTGGTGGAGCAGATTCAAATATCTTCTGCTGCATAGCAGGAGGAAGAGTAGAGTATAGAGGGACCACTTTCACTGGACCAACTTGGTCACCCAAATTCCCCACTTCTTTCGTAATTTTACGGCAGGCGTCTTCAATCTCCTCCTCCCCAGTAAGGAAAACAAGAATATCACCAGGAGGTTCACACATGTGTATTTGTACAACAGTACGGATAGCTGCCTCAAGGTAGTCCCTTTCAGGATCCTGGGTGTAAAAAATTTCTACAGGATGTAACCTTCCAGGAACCTTCATAAGGGGTGCACCATTAAAATAATCCTGAAATTTCTCAGCTTCAAGAGTAGCACTCATAACAACCAACTTCAAGTCCGGTCTGTTTCTCAACACTTCCTTCAAGAGCCCAAATAGCACATCTGTTGCCAATGTTCTTTCGTGAGCTTCGTCAAGAATAATAACTTTATACCTTTCCAGAAGAGGATCTGTCATTGCTTCTCTCAAAAGCATACCATCAGTCAGATACCTGCAATAGAGACCACATGGAACTTAGATCCCATAAATTTACATCACCTTTTATGTGAATATACACATAACTATATCTTAACAGAAAGAACATGCATACTTCAAAACAGTTCTCGGACCACTACAGTCCTCGAAACGAATGCTGTAACCAACTTCTTCTCCCAGAGTCACGTCCATTTCCTCTGCAACTCTACGTGAAACTGACATAGCTGCCACTCTACGAGGCTGGGTACAAGCAACCATGTTCTTCCGCCGTTTATCTGGAGTGTCTAAATCCACTGCTTCCAAGACAAATTGAGGAATCTGAAAAAGCCATACATCGCAAGTAAGACATATATTATTTGGCCAAGGAAAACAACTACATGAGTAGACAGCCTGATATTAATATCTAAACTAATTGCGATCTATGATAACAGACATAGAATAAGTGCCTTAATATCTTCAGAGAGGCTATTTGTAGACCTCCTTATTTGAACAAGAACTCGCTGTTTGAGCATCTTTTACACTAATTTCCCAAACAAGCGGTATTTTAGCACTTTCTCCAGAAGGTGGAAGCCTTAATTAAATATTTATTATAAAGATATACTTTCTCTGTTTCGCAATACTCGCAACGTTTCTTGTTTGCACACTATCAAATGCAATACTTTGAACTTTAATATCTCTAATCATTGATAAGTAAAGATTATAAAAAGTTGATATTATAATAGTATGCATTAAGACGAATCAAATAAGACCCCATTTGACTATATTTTTTCTTATATACTTGGAAAAAGTATAAAATAAGATTGGTAAATGAATAGTGGTTACTATGCTAATGTTGCGAGTATTGCAAAACGGAGGAAGTAAATGATTTTATCCCCTTCGAACTCAAAACTCAGAAGTATGGCAGGAGGACCAACGACACTGATAAAACTTTGACCTCCAGGCTCCAGATGTTTAGTTTAAACTAAGGAACTCAGAAGCACCAAGCAAAACAAAAACTAGTGCTCCACACTCGAACAATCAATTTCTAATGTCCAAACAGAAAACATGTTTCAACATTTTATCCTTCAACTTCTAATTGTATACAGTACACCTACGAAGTTACCATAGAATCCATTCTCCCAAGAGTCCCAACTGTATCACTTTAATAAGAAAAACATGTCATAGAAAACAAAACGCGAAAATGTAATCTCATCAATTATACTATATACAGAGCATATTCACGTTACCCAGCTCCAAAGTAAAATATTAAGTGTGCTTTAACATTTCATCATGAGATAATTACGATTGCTAAAATATTATGCTTCAAGCCAAAATCAAAGATGAACAATTAATTTCATATGATATATCAAAACGGAAACCTGCATTCTATTACACCAACAAGTTCATTTCAATATCTACCAATTACATAATATAAAACATACAAGTGAATATACAATATATTATACACTAAGCTACAGAAACCCGCGTAACGCCTCGATTTCAACCTAAACGAATACTGAATCAAATTAAAGAAACTTTTTGATAAAAAAAAAACTGACCTGAGTAGTTTTACCACTACCAGTTTCACCGACCAAAACAATAGTCTGACTAGTAGCAAGAACCTTCAAGAACTCCTCTTTCTGCTGCCAAACAGGCAAAGATTTCCTCTTCTCTAAAATATCAAAGAATTTCTGAGAATAAGCTCTTCCATTCCATGGATTAATGGTTGGATTAGCGTTTCCATTGTTCATCATCATAGAAATACCACCAACACCGTTGATTTTGGAAAGTTTGCCAGGGAAAGAGGTATCATCAACAACGTCGAATAAGCTAACCTTTCTCTTTCTCTCTGTTCCCATCAGATTTGGATTAATTTGATTCTTATGAGCCCTAATTTGAGCACCAATGATAATCCCTGATTTTCGGATCGAAAACCTCCCTAATTTTTGTGGAGGGTTTCAGTGTGTTTTTGGAAGAGAAAGAAACCCTAGGAGAGAGAGAGAGAGAGAGAGAGAGAGAGTGCTGCCCTTTGTTTATATATGGTGTGAAACTGTGAATAGGGGAGGGGGTAGAATTGTATTCATGTAAGAAAATAAATAATGATAATGGTAATAATATTTTTTTTTGTTGATAATTACAATGACTAGCTAAAAAAATAGAATAATAGAAATCTAAGAATAAATACAAATTCTTGTATAAGATTGTTGACAATTAAATAAGTGTCAGATCGGTTCAAAGACCTAATGTATCGAGAGGTTCATGCACGTGACTACGTGAGGAGTCAGGGGTCAATTCTTTTTAGTGTATATTTTCGTTCTCTTCTTTCTTCCTGTCTTTTATAAGGTTATTGTGTTGTTAGACGATGCCCCGGAGTAATTTAGTAGTTCAAAACAACTAATATTATTAGTGTACAAAAATATCGGAAAAATAATATACTTCCTCCGTTTTTTTAGCTGCAACAATTGGGAATTGTTGTGAGAGGTAAAAAATTCAATTGTTGCAGCTAAAAAGAAACGGAGGAAGTAAGTCATTTTATTCATAATATGCATAAAAAAAATTATAGCTTATTTATTGATTTCATTGAAAAACACATTATCATTACGGAGTATTAATGTTGATTAAAGTAGAAACAATGATCTAGTAGAGTAGTGGTCAGAGCTTTAACTTCCATCATTGGCGCCATGAGTTCAAACATTTCTAAGGACAATGTTGTATACTTTTTAATGATGAAAAGGACATAGATAAGTTATTATTGAAAAAAGATAGATTGACACATGGCAGACCACAAACCGTGCCTACGCTTTTTAATATATTTCATATAGATATTACAAGGGGGCTATAAAAAATCTTAAGGAAAGTCTTATGTTACAACTTTACTAATATTGTGCAGATACTATGCCAAAGTATGAGCAAGGGTCTTTGAAAATCGAAGACGGATAAAGTATAGAGTCTAAATGGGTTTGAGGTGAGCATGAACTGGATTCGTCTAAAAAGTTAGCCAAAGTTAGTGAAAAATTTATGTTGTAAAGTCTGAAATCTAAGCAAAGTCTTACTGTCCATCTTACCCTAAGAAAACCAAAGTAACTAATTTCATGTGGGAATGCAACAAGGACAATGGCATCTTGGAGATCAAAGAGCTTACGCCTTTTGATGAATCTTTAAGATTCTTTGGTGTGTCCTTCAAAACTTAACCATGAACAATTTATTATACTTTCAAATCATTTGCGCAAAACCCGGCCTATTATATTCATTTGCATAGCCCATTATATTTTAACTTGCTTTTAAGGGCATCTCTTTATACCTTGTTGTTAGCCACCTAATCATTAGCTACGCGTGTTTTTTTTTATCGCTTACACCTTGTATCTTTCCTATGTTTCTCCAACAATACAAACCAATTGTTGTTGTTGTACATAGTACACTTGCGACCTTTCCTTCTATATTATTAAAAAAAATTGGAATGCATGTGCACCAGCAGGCTCGGCCTCTGGTGAAGGAAAATGGAGGGATGGATATGCGTATTTTATACAGGGTGTTAGTAAAAACTAATTGGATAAAACTAGTTGCCTACAAAAAATATTACGGTAAGATAATTTGCAACAACAATACAATATTAAAAATGGTTAAATCATATCAAAAAATATATTATAGATATAGATTACTTACAATATTATTACCATAGTTATCAGTTTTAATTAGTCAATATGGGCAAAGTGTCAAGTGTTTAGATTAATTCCAATATGTTTTTTTTTTTTTTAATGAGGAATACCATCTTACAAAACATGTACATTGCAAAACAGAGTGTGCTTGCTTTGAGAAAGATAAACTATTCCCTTCTACTCTGCGTCCATGCTATCACATAATGATAACATATTGAATACTCTAATTGATAAAAAATGAACTTTAAGTTATTCTTAAAGGGTTATATGGTAAATCTTCAAAGCATCTAAAATTTCTGTATCATTCCTTTCTTGTATCACATGTCTGATGTAACTTATGTATAACAACAAGCCACGATTAGTTTTTGTGCATAGAATTATTCTTCTTGTGAAGTTATACTTCCATTTTTCTATTTACTTGCTACGAAAAAAAGGAGTACACTACGAAAAGAAATTGTTAGGTTCTCCTTAAAACTAAATTGCACGGTCTTCTTACAACTTACATTAGCATTATATAATTATATACTTGTACTTTTCAAATTCGAAAAGGAGTCCAAAGATAGTACTCCCCCCGTCCCACAAAGTTCTTCTCACTTCTTGAATATATGTGAGGTATAAAATAAAAGTGTAAAGAACTTTGTGGGACGGAGAGAGTATGTATCTAATAATATCACATTTTCGTTTTAGAAGAGTGTAGCAAATATTCAAATAGGGAGGAAGTATAATTCAAATAAATGAAAAATACATTGTTATTCGAAGAACTTTGATGAGGTTTTTGCTTGCAAGATTACCCCCAACCAAAGTAATCAATATTGGCAATTCTATAAGATACTTGCTTAAGGATCTTACAGTATAATGATCCTAAAAGGAAAAATATGTGTCGAGGATTGCGCATATAAAAATACGAAACAATTATAATTAGTTACGATCGAGATTGAGAGGAGGGGCAGCGGTATTGGAGACTAAGTGACCATGGATTATGATATAATAGTTAAATATATACATGGACGAGTTACATCTATTCATCAGGACTACTATTGCCTAGCTACTTTACAAAATAGAGTATCCTGGACTAAGTAGATTCAAAGAATGCCGCAACGAAACGAGTTTACATAACCATCAAGGCCTCATTCGGAAAAATTGTGACCAACTCAAAGCACCTGCAATTTTGCTTTGCAGTGGCCTAGGTTTTTACATTGGTGCACCATGCGCACCACTGTGTTCTGCAGGCCAGCCTTCCAGCCCTGTGATATCCTATGTAGCAGGATGGAAAAACAGCAGCTACCACAAGCATGGCTGCTAAGAAAGGGCGTGAACTCTGCAGCTCAAAGGCCCCGCAAAGTGCTAGCATGATAAAGTTTCACTCTCGGGCTCAACTGCCATGCATTAGCTGAAAACTAGCCCCATTTCAACATATACCAATAATAGCTCAAAGTTACCCAATATCTATGATTTCACTCAATGAACAGTCGTCAAGTCCTGAAATGACGCTGGGATTATAGCAATGCGGGAAAATCTCAAGATTATTGGTACATAAAGGGGGATCCACCTCCGTATCACAAGGCTGTTCAATTAAATTGTCCTCGAAACCATGATCTGGGATTCCAAAAGAATGTGAGCCAGAAGTGAAGCTTGGTGTGTCAGGTGTAAAGGTAGGCAGTAATTGGAACGATGGTTCTGCAAATGGGAGATGAACCTCCGCAGATTCTGCTACTTTTCTGACCTTTGATTTGGATGGTCTGCTGGTTTCACCAGGACCAAGCTTGTGCTTCCCCGATGAGGATGATTTAAGTGATAAACGGTTTCGAGAATCACTTATTGGAAAAGCAGATGCCGCCCAAGTAAAAAAACCATGAAGACATGCGCTGGAGGAGGACCTGCAAAAGTTATTGTAGTAGCAATACTAAGTTTTCTGTTCACACAATTCAATTCTTCCAATGACATATGGCATAATCAATAATACTCTCCTAGCATTGCCAAAATGAATACAAGATTATAAACAGGAAACGCAAATTGAGTGTCCCTCAGATTTCCCTCGATATACCACCACTTCTTCCCAAAGACAAAAGGTTGCACCATTCAATTTTTGCAACATTTTAAGCTTGACTATCTCATCACTCCAGGTTCTTCACTAAATTTCCATTTTGTATTTAGTAGAGGTGCAGGGGGTTGTATTTTTTGTTCAACTAGAGAAAATGGCTACAGATTTACACTATCACAAGCAATACCATGGAGTTGAAAGAATACCTGAAACGGCTCTCGGCCACTTGTTGAGTGGACCTAAGTCTATTCTCATCTGGAGGTGTCTTTACAGGTGGAAGGGAATCCAAGCCCGGTATAGACAATGATATCATGGATGGAAAACAAACATCGGGGTCACCTGTCTCACATGTCGCTCTTTTGAACTCCAGTGTAACATCTAGCTTCTCTAAAGCAACTGGATCCACTTCCATTGAGCTAGATAGGGGGGTTTTGTCGGTCCGTCCCCCACTTTCAGCATCACGTAGTGCTACCGATATAAGCTTGCCACATTGACCCAGATCAAACTTTTTCTTAGGCAACCCTAGGTTCGAATTTTGAGCATTCGGATTGACAGATTTACCAAATAGTCTTATGCTTGGATACAGATTGCCGTGGGAAATTGAACGGCCTTTTTGCTGATCAACAGAGGATGTCATTCTCCAAACTGTAGTGAGCAGAGCAGTGAAATGTCTTTGAAGAAGTAACTCACGATCTGGCTGTTCCATAGCGGCATCCAAAAGGACTCGGATGTGATCCTGGCACATAAAAACAATCTCTGAGCAGTTGTGACAAGATAAGTGTTCACATAATGGCTAAGTAGAGGTAAAGCCCTATCCCCTAAACTCAATATATGCTCAGTTAGCCATGGTCCTCAAATAGCTCAGTGTAAGACTAGCTCCAAAAACTAGCACTTACTGTTCAGCCTGAGGAGAAGAAAGTTGCGAATACTAGTAAGGCGTTGACCTTATTTTTCATTTCAGCTATTTTCTTATGAGTCATGAGTCAGTCGGCAGAGATCTGTCACACCCAACAGCATTCCTACTACTTGCTTCTTGAAAAGCCTTCTTAGGGATGAAATAAGATATACTAGCTTCAAGAATTCATCTTAAATTCTGGTTCATTTGTGAGTCACAAATTTCTAAAGAGGACTAGAAATAGGATAAACGATATTAGAGTAATTAAAGAGTGTTTATTAGTAAAATACATGTAATACATAGGGGCCGCTTGATTAAATAAACTAGAATGGAATAAACTGGATTGAAAAATCACCAAGTCAGACATGCTAGGTTCAATCATGTAACCAATTCTTTATCTCATTCCAACTTTTTGGTTCACCAGCAGCATGGAATGGAATGAAACTTGTGATTTATCCATCTACAATTCCTTTATTTCAAGGGCTTGTTTATTTATTACAATATAGCTATCCATCCTTTTCTTTCTTAAATGTAACATATATCCATCTACATATAAAAAAATATTTCCTCCGTTTTTTTAATTATACCAAAGGCCTTGACACATTTTGCAACGCACAATTTCAAACACTTAATATCTATATTACGTAAGAATTACAAAAAGTTGATATATGGAAACTACGTGCTGAGACAAATCTAACAAGACCCTAATTCACTATATTTTGACCGAAGGTCAAAGTGAAGAATTGTGTCAAAAGTCAATATGGTACTACTGAAAACGGAGGTAGTAAATCACAATTGAAGCTATAGATGGTTATTGAAAAAAAAAAAATTCATGCCCTGAAAGGCTAAAGGCATTATGTAGTTAGCTTAGTGTATACCCTTCTGAGAAGCAAATCCTTAGTTTTTCCTTGTACCTTGAAAAAAAAATTCTTTTTGTTGTGGTTGTAAGGAGGATGAGAGAAACCCAAGGAAGGCGCCAAAAAGTTCTCTTTATCTTACTTTTGGGTCCACATACCAGAAGGGCGAAAGGATTGATAATATAAAACAGTTAGCCATGCAAGTGGTGGTGAGCGGCTCGATCCAAAATTGTGGGATATTCGGGGTATAGTTGGATAAATGGAGTCCGAATAAGGTAATATTTTGTTCAAAAAACGAAGGGAATATGTACACTTTAAAAACAACCATAGTACGAACGAGACGCGAGAGGGATAAAAAACATTACCGTGGTCCGTGACTACAAAAATTCAGGCCATATCCTAATATGTTATGGACCCGGACGAAAGAATAGACAAGGGCCCCTCCTAACATAATTCACAAACTAATGCTTAATTAGAAAAAAGTAAGGAGAATTTTCAAGGCTAATCTAAATTTTAATTTGGATTTTTTTTTGTGAAAACATAAACTCAAAATAAAAAAAATAAATCCACCATAATAACTTGCAACCTAATTATTCAAACTCAATTACCCATGTCGGACATTCGTACATTTCTAAGGGACCTAGTCGTCTATTTTATGAAGAAATTCAATGCTTTTGGCCCAAATGAGTGTCAAAGTATACCTACTCATGTGGAAGTGTTGAGGATCCAGCATGGGTACTTGAGGTAAGATGAAGAGTCTCATTAACATAACTTGCAACATTTTCCATGTTAGGAAATGACATGTTAACTGCAACCAAACTATATTAGGTATGTTTGAGTGGCCACATACCATTTTTACCCTTATTGTAGGCATCAACTACCCCACTCAATTATCCACCCAACCCCCTTCTCGCGAGTCTCGCCATATATCACAAAAGCAAGGAAAGGGGCGAGCAATTTTCTACTCCTACTCGAAACCGTGTTTAGGGTTGGGAATTGTATTTTCTTTAAAGAGGACAACTGGTGAACTCTAGGCTCACTTAGAGCTCTGGTTCATGGGCCCTTACAAAGAAATAAGAAGAACATGATTGTCCTTAACTGTATCAAAGATGAAAAGTGGAATCTAGGTTGCAAATCCCCCCCTAAAAAAAAAGGATGCATCCCACTTATGTTCCTTCAAAAGGGTAGGATAGCCTCACTTACCCAAAGTAATCTCTTTGATTCACAGAAGCCCATAAAGACATTAGACATTTTGCTAAGTCACCACAAGAGTAGAGGGAAAACTCAAAGCTGGGGCAGCATCTGCTCCACCCCCAGTCCACCAAAAGTATTTGCTCACTTGTGGCAAGCCATGTGCAGTAGCCTACCAAAAAAGAATAAGCTGACAACAAGAGCGATCAACAACCCTCCTAACTGCACATGAAGTCTATCAGCACTGAAACGGTAATTTATTACTCCTAAAATTCAAGTCTGCCAAGAACAAAAGATTTGCGGTCTCTCCAACCCAAGATGTCTTGTCCATTTGATAAGGAAAATTAGCTCCAAGGAAACTTAGAATTAGAAAAGAAATTCAAAAATCATCCCTGGCGTTGGAGGATTTGGTTGAGGGACAATGGGATGGGATTTTGGAAAAAACAAAATCAAACTCCTGGCCCACTACTGAACATTGCCCTATTCCAAACCCCTCTAAGTTTGTCTCTAAAAAGCTTTACCCCAACCAATGCCAATGGAACTTTGGATCAATGCCTCCTTTTTCCCCACTCATTTATCTGCAGAAATAACTAAGGGAAATCATATATGCAATTGATTGGGTAAAGAACAATGGATCACAGGAAATAATCATGTACCACAGTGGCCGTGACAGTAACAATCAAACATGACGATCCTAATATATGCTTGAATAACAGGAGTTCTTAGGCAAAACTGGTGAAACATCTCACCAGATTCAGAAATGAGGAGATGGCTCTGCTAACTGAGAAGGAAAGGGGTATTAGCATAAGAGAAAATCGGGCTCAGTCATAACCCCTTTTTCTCCGAGACTTTTTGGAACTTATACTTTGAGGTATGTAGCAAATTGCAATCAAACTACTACACAGCCTGTAAACCAAAACACCTTACAAGCACTAATTTTACTACTGCTCCTAACAACCAACAACAAAAATTAAAAGAACTTGACAATTTAGAAGATCTGCATCACATTGAGCACGGACCAAAATGCACAAAGAAAATTCACATTGAGCAACAAAACTTCCAATTTTTTAACCTAGAGCACTATTGTCATGTGCTGACTCTACAACTAGCCCCAGAGCTCGTGTATGCTTGTGAGTTGTGATTGAGAGAGCTTGAAGGGGTTAGAGGGAGTGGAGAAAGATATTTCATAGCAAATCCAATGAAAAGATTAAGTAGCAACTGCTTGTAAGAAACTCTCACCTCAGTAACTCTGAGTAATCCTTTTGCAGGTCCAGTTGTGCTTGCCTTTTCATTATTGAGAGTATCTGCCATGGCATGAACATATATTTGGTAGAGTTCTCTAAATCTTTCACAACATAGGGTTGGATGGCGAAATCTTCCCCTGTAAAGACCACCTGCTGCCATCCCATAAAGTGAGTCACTGACAAAGCTCCAATTTGGGCCATACTCATGCACAAGAGCACATAATACCGCATCCTCTAATGGCAACCAGGAATCAGGCGACGGGAAACAGTCACTTGACCACATGTTCCCTTTTTTCTTCATTTTTTCAGGCTTTATAGTATAGATCTTCTTTATTGGCATGGTAGCAATTGAGATTTTCCCTACCGTCTTACCCCTGCTAGCAGGCTTTAGCTCTAAATCAAGTGTACCATCCTCATATGACCTGGAATCTTTCGATTCCTCATGTAACATGCTTAGCACGTTTGATTCCTTAGACGGCAATGTAGTTACAGAAGCAGTCTTCTTGGTTTTCTTGAGCTTCATCTTTGTGGGCTTCTCTTCTTCAGCAGTAACAGCTTCACCCTTCTTCCGTTTCTTTTTTAACATGATGCACGTTGGGCTTAGATCGAAAGAAGCGGCCGCTTCTTGAGAAAGATCTTCATAATCTGACGACATAAGCTCTATTATGTCGTCCTCTTTTGAAGCTTTAGATGCCGACGACAAAGAGTGCTTCTTCAAAGATTTGAACTTTGCTTTCTTAGGTTTCTTTTTCTTAGGCTTATGTTTACCACCACCTGATGCTTCATTCCTTCATCCAAGAAATAAAATAAAACAGAAATTAAGACCAAGATCAATAAGTTCATGCTTGTCATTGCATGATACACAGATTTGTGTTTATATTCTAGAAAACCCCATAAAGGTCAAAGTGTAGATCTCTTACTTGATGAGGTCACCATTTGCACCCTCGCCACTTTCATTTTCCTTTGCCTTGCTTTCTAGTTCTTCCATCAACTACAGTAAAGGCATCGTGTTAACTCCACAGCAGAATAAAATAACACTAATCGATAAGATAGACAAGCTGTTTTGTTCTTTGTATAACGGTCATTACAAACCTGATGTTGAGCTAAAGCCTCGACTTGCTGGTGATAAGCTTGGGTAGCATATTCAGCATCCCATTCTGATACAAAGGGTTCAAAAAATTAGCAGGAGTCAAAATGAAAGCTAAAGCCTAGAGCACAATCTAAAGTTGATAGTACCAAATACAATACATGCACTTTTTGTAACTAAGAGAATGAAAACAAAAGTAACCAAGAGAAGTGAAGTGCCAACATATCCAGGCCCAATGAAACATTTGATTCAACAAAAAAATCGTGAGGTGACCAACCACCAAATTCCATTACCAACTTTCACAAAGATAGTGTACACCTTTCTATTTTGGTTAGTCCCATATTATTGTCCTCTTTTTCTTATTGATAAAATATTTATCCAACCAAGTAGTAATACCCCCACTACACTAGCACGGTAACCTCATTGGTTAATTCTACTCATTAACTGTTTCCTTAATTAAAGTGAAAAGTTAAACTGGACAATATCTTTTGGGAGGAAGCATATAACAAACCATCTTAATCAATCTATTTTGTCATTCTACATGGGAGACGTTAATGAAATTTAGATGGAACCCAATGGCTAATTTCAATAATTCCAATGGTCCCATATAAAGCATGAAACCAGGTGATACACATTAATAGAAGAGATTGTTGCATGTTGGGAAAATGCAGGTGATTGTCAGCATATATTCAAGAAGATAACTGATTCTACTTAAGATCTTCACAATAAACTTGATATTTTTGCCCATATGAGGTGTTAGGTGTCATCTTTCTTGGAGATCACAACAAATTCTACTGTTTTTTAGCAAAATGCACGAATCTGTGGGAAAAGAAATGCTGATATATAGCAGAGAAATGCTTCAAATTTAATATCGCAATTGGAAAAACTTACTCTCGTACACAAGAGGCTCATCATCATCATCAAGCTCCGCCTCCATATCCTCTTTTAACTTCTCAATACGCTCCAGCTCCCACTCTCTCTCCTCGAACTGAACTTGATAATTTATTGCATCCTTGTCTATTATAGGGTCCCAAACCTCCAAGAAACGCATTGCATACCTATCTATTGGACGTAACTGGTTTTCGAAGGACAAAACCTCTTGTCCAGCAGCGGCAGCAGCAGCTGCCATTTGTTTGACATCAGCTATCATATCAACATCATCTTCATCACATGCTAAAGTAAGAGCCTTTTCTCTGTCCAGATCATTCCCATCTGCAGCAGCCACATTTTCGATATTCGAAGAACTAACCAATGCTTTTTGATCTGCAGGTTCATCAGCTTTAACGGTATCCTCATTCCCCAAGTCCTCATCTTCTAGTTTCCCAATTGTTTCCTCCGTAAATTCCTGGTTATCTACAGCCTCTTCCTCTTCAACCTTCTTCAGAGCCATATAATCTGCCTCATCTTCAGCGTTTTCAAAGCAGCCTCTATATCAGCATGAGAAACAGAAATCTCCACCCCATCATCCAAACTTCTCTCTTTCCCTATCTCTTTTGTAGGAGCTATCTTATGACCTGAGAACAACTCCATTGGGTCAAGCTTTTGAAAAATTCAGTATTGTAGCCACCACTTTGTATTACTAGGTTATCAAGAGCTCGTTTCTGATTTGCTTTCTTTAAGATGTTCTCTTCAATAGTACTCTCACTTACTAAACGATATATATGGACTTCACGGGTCTGTCCAATGCGATGGCAACGATCTTGAGCTTGTTGATCCATGGCAGGATTCCAGTCACTGTCGTAGAATATCACTGTATCTGCTCCAACAAGGTTTATTCCAACACCTCCACTACGGGTAGACAATATAAACAAAAATATCTTGGGATTTGTGTTGAATCTCTGCATCAAAGTTTGTCTCTCCTCTGGTTGAGTTGATCCATCCAAACGCATGTATGTATAGCCATACAAATTTATAAAAGCTTCCAAAATATCAAGCATTTTTGTCATTTGCGTGAATATTAATGCTCTATGGCCCTCTGTTTTCAATCTCCTAAGCAAAATAGCTAACTGCTGGAGCTTTCCGCAATCAAACTGTATCAAACGCCTGTCAGGGAAATATAACTGTCTTCGAACAAGTGCAGGTCGTATAGGAGTCAAGAGAGGCAGCAACTTTTGAGAGCATTTTTCCTTGTAGGCTGGATCAATAAAAACAGAAGTCCGAGATTTATTGCACCAACACATAGGTGTAGGAGCTCGTGCAGCTGGAATAACAAACATGAAAGATTCAACCTGATTTATCATCTTCTGAAACAGTTCTACAGGTGACAGAACAATGTCAGCAAGCTTTGAGGAATAATCATAAGACACAGGATTTGTCTTATGACATTGTATGTCGTAAACAGGATGCTTTATCGTCAGAAGCTCACGTAGAGTTGTTGAGTATACAGGCTTTTTCTGATACCTCAATGAATTCCACCATGCAATGGCAGCTGCCCGCTCTTTTGCTTCATTCAATCTCTCCTCAGCAATTGCCTTCTGAATCTCTTTAAAAATGTTAGTTCCCTGACCTTTGTTCCCATATTTAGATCCAGGCTTAAAAACTTCCAGATTATTATGACTAATACGTTGTTCAATCAAGCTAGGAGGAGTAGCAATAGATTGGACTTCACTGTACTCCCAAGATGTCATGCTGAAATCTAGATGTGTAAATAAGAACCCCAAACCAGAAAGATTTGTTGAAGAAAATAGACCTGGTGAAAGCATTGAGCACACAGCAGAACTCAATTGCATCTCAATTCCCTCCATATCAAACGAACTTATAATAGAACGACCTTCAAATAAGTCAGGATGATTACAGACTTTACGTAGCTGCATTATAACACTTAACATACCAATGAAGTTGGCACTGGCCAGAGTAGCTTGGGTTTCTGAGCTTGCAATAAAATCTTCATATAAATTTCTCTGCCTCTTAGAGAGCCTGCAGCATATGACATGCTCATGTTTCATGGGGAGCTGTTTTTCAACATCTCTTTTCAGACGACGCAGAATAAAAGGCCGCAAGACATTATGCAGACGATCAATAACTTCTTTGTTCACCTTTTCTTGTCCTTCCACCATGCCTGATATTGGATTGCAAAACCAATCCTTGAATTCCTGGTGAGACTGAAAGATATGTGGCATCAAAAAATGCATTAAAGACCACAACTCCATTAGATCATTCTGCAATGGTGTACCCGTCAACAAGATGCGCCGCTTTGAATTGAAGTTCAAAAAGGGTTTGCCACCGCTGAGATTTCCAGTTCTTTATCAAATGAGCTTCATCTAAAATCAAATACTTCCACTTCTTGCGTTTGAAAATTTTTGAATCCTGGATAACGAGTCTGTAAGTAGTGATGCAAACATGGAAAAAGTTGGGTTTCATCCAACCTTGTCTCTTATATTTACGCTCTTTTGCACTACCAAAGTAAGTTAAAATCTTAAAAGCAGGACACCACTTCATAAACTCAGTTTCCCAATTAAGCATGACACTAGTTGGCACCACAATGAGATGAGGCCCCCATATTCCCTTCTCACATGCCAGGTGGGCAAGCAATGCAATTGTCATGATAGTCTTTCCTAGACCCATCTCATCAGCAAGAATCCCATTAAGTCTTTTCTCATACATGGTGACAAGCCAGTCAAGCCCGATATGCTGATACTCACGGAGAGGGTGTTTTATAAGAAAAGGGAACTTTGTCCGGACATTAGTCGTGGAAAAAGTATTTCCTGTTGGTTGTGCAGACCTGGCAGCAGCAGCTGCATCAGCAATTCTAACATCTCTTTGACTCTCCTCTTCAGAACCCACCACATGATCAGCAACAGCTTCTTCTCCCGTGGCAGTTGAAGTATCTTTTATCTTCCCAGAGACATCATTTTCAGCCACAACTGTGTCTTGGACTTCCTCATGAAAAACTTGCTCCACTGGAGAACAATCTACATCAGAATGAACAGAAGTATAATCTGATTCATCATCAGGAGAGCCAGCCTCAACAAAATCCTGATAGACAAAGCACCATAAAGTAAAGATCGATAAAACAAGAGAACCAAATCACTTGAGTGAAAAGCAGATAACGCATCTGACCAACCATTCTATATCTTGCAAGCAATTCTTCCAAGGGAACCTCGCTTTCCTTCTGCAATAATGCAATCTACCCAGCGTCGACACCCAATCAACCACAATGAAAAGAAAAGGGTTAATACAGAAACGCTCTGAAAATTGAAACAAATTTAGGAAGTGCCTACGCCTTCAATTATAGGTGCTTACCTCATCTTCAGGCTTTCTCGACTCTGCTTTTTCCAACTCCTCCTCCTCCTCCAAAGTTGTTTCATCATCCTAGAAATATATAGTATTATAAGATTAAAAAAAAAGTAAAAATGACATATATCTTGGACATCTCTCATCCATGACAAACAGAGCAAGAGAACACATATGCAAATGATGAATGTTTCTTCACCGATGGTCACAACAGTATAAAAAAACACCTACACAACACATAAGTCCTGAAACCTTTTATGAAAGAAGTGAAAATTTAATAATTTTTTCACCAAAGGCAACAATATAGACAAATCCCCCACACAAGAGCAAATGTCCTGACTCCTGAGACATTTTACAACAATATAGGGAAGACTATGGGAGACTTGTAATAAATTTCATAAACGCACAAGATTTTTACAACATAGCATCCCCAAATAAGGGCACCTGAAATAAGAAGCAAGAGCAAAACAAACTTCCCCCATGGTAGCTCTATACACTCTCCCCCTGCTAGCCCCTCCACCATCCAACCACCACCATCTGCTCCCTCTTACAACCATCAACATACCCATCGTCAATATACTGAGCATGTTCCACACTTTAAGGTTATAGTCTATAATGAAGCCGGGGACCACCACTGCCATCACTCTCCATTCTCCAACACCCCAAATGGTCACCATCAATATTCGGCCAGTGCCCCCATACCGCCATCATTGGCACACAAGCCCTACCATACCAGAGCCTGTAGCTCAGTGCCCCACCATCATCTCTTCTCAGGCAAAACAATTTTTGCACCCTCACTTTCTCATCCCTCACTCTCCCCTTCTCTCCAAAAGCCATGGATTCCCTAACTAGTTCTTGCCACTTTCATATCTATCCTCGGCCAAAAAATGATGATCAGTGAGTTAGAAAGTTTCAATGCATAATGACAGCTTACAGAAGATCTCAGAGGTGGTCTGCCAACTTCATGGTGGCAGCATTTTGTAGCCTTAACGGTGAGAAAATGTCAAACCATGATCCACGTACCTATCTCATTACCCCATAGCAATCCCCCCCCCAACCAAAAAAAAAATAAAAAAAGGATAAATAAAAAACTTTCTCTCACCCAATGAGGAGAGTCTATGACAATCTTATAATGTCCATTGGGAATGAAGAGAGAGACTAAAAGAGAAAATGGAGAATTTAGATGGGCTATAAGCTTGATAATAAACAAAGGCACAAGAGCTGACAATTGATTCCTTGAACAAAAATCCTGGATCATCCCTTTAATTACCTACCTAGATTTTTTCAACGAATCCAGGCATACCCAGCATAAAAGCGTCAAATACCAAGTATGATAGTATTTGTTGTTTTGAGGTACCGAAAAGCTTAATCAAAACAATGTCAAGTCCAGCATGAACACTACGGCATATAGTTCACAGCATCTGTCATTCTATAATGGCATCTATATTACAAGATTTAAAAGATATCTATATCACATCATTTTCATTTTTCTACAAAAACCACCACACTACTCAGCTAACGTCGCAGTCATGCAATACATAAACAAAGAAACAAACTTCAGCAGCAAACTAACCGGGAAGCTAGTTAAGTCGGTTACAAAAAGACTTCTTAGATAAAGAGAATTTTTGAAAACTCTAGAATAAGCAGCAAGACTACTCACCAAAAGAACAGTCTAACCCTATCTAAACAGCGGAAAACAAAGAAATGGACTCTAATTTAACCACCCCCCCTTCCTGTCTTCAAAAAGAAATGGCAAAGGTCGTTTTCCAATTATATATTTCCGTCTCCCACATCAAAAATAAATGATTAAAAAAGCTCGAGCGAAATTCTTCAAATAACTTTTAAACTTTTTTTCTGTAAATAACAAAGAGATATATTGGATAAACATTGAAAGGGGGTGTCCTCCATATACAACTTTAAAGCTACGAACTTAAAAAAAAAACTCATACCATTAAGCTACCATGAAGCCAATTAAGTCCTTACTCCTTTGTTAGATTTATCTGAGAGTGATTCAAGATTTCGGTTTTGGCACATGAATATTTAATGTGGGGATCAATTTCTAAAAGCTCAATTTCTAAGTTGTTCAGCTTTACAATATCCAAAGAGGCAACTGTTTCAAAGGTCATATTTTGGAATGGCAACCATAAGCATTTGGAATTTGGAATGTTAACATTATGAGAGTTCCTAATGATCGAGAAGAAGATTCATTCTAACGGCTTTTGGAATGCCTTTCTAAAAGGTTTTTAAAAGGGAATGATGAGATGTTTTGGCGTCAAACCAAGAGTGATTCAGTTTTCCTTCAGAAGTCTGCTTCAACCTTTAAAAATTTTGGTATGTGGACTTTACCCGCTTTTGATATTTGGAAGAAAAGGCTACCCTGAAGCTTGTTTTTTCACTTGGCAGTGATCAACATAAGATCCTAAGTAAGGATGTTCTTATGAGAAGGGAGTTTCTCATTACTAGTTGCAATTTGTTGCCTTATGGGGGAGGGTACGATGCATAATATCTTCCTCTTCGTTTTTGGGTTCTTTCTCTTCAGTACTTATCTTTAAATTGTTCAGGGTTGAGCATGTTCCAACCTTTTCAATAAAAGATGCTCTTTGAATCCTCAAAAAGAAGGATGAAAAAAGGTTGACCCACCTAGGTTTTAAAGATGATTTAGTCTAAAATTTTGGTGGTGCACTTGGAAGGAATTAAACCTATGGATTTTCCAAGGTTTACCTCCTCTCAAAAGATTTAAAGTTTTCGTGAGACTTTGGTATAGTTAAAGTCCAGTTTTAGTATAGAACGTCACTTAACTTTTCCTAGATAAATTACTTCACGATCGAGGGTTCTAGCTTTTTGTCATTAAACCCCCCTTTTGTAAATGGGCGACAAACACCCCTCGGTGTCCTTCTAATCTGATTCTTTATTATGGTATAAAAACAAGTGAAGCAAATTATCTACAAAATCAAGAAACATTACATCACCCCAACCTAATTGACTCTAGCTAAGGCAAAAGCCCAGGGAAGGAGCTAGAAAATTTATCCGGGGTTTGCTATGCCCTCAAGTTTTATGTTAATTTCTTTCATTCCAAGTCAACCACCAAAGACTAATCTTCCTAAGGCTATACACCACCGCCTCCTAATCTTAGTTTTAAAGTGCACCGAAGGTGTGTCGTGTGGCATTCTAAAGGCGCGTAAAGGCACATGCTTTTTGGCGAAGGAGCTTCGCACTCATTACGGATGGCGGAGTTAAAAATAATTTTTTAAAAAGAAGTTTCAAATCCCAATCTTACCTAGGCGTTAGAACACAAAGTCGAGCAAAACCCACTAGTTAATTTCATTAAATTGCTCAAAGTGCACGCTAATCAAACACCCTAATTTGCAGGCACATGCTTGACCGTTCATGGAAGAGATCGCCGCCATTGTTTCTGCCATGGTCAACTTAGGCTAGTTCTCCCACCCCCCCCATTCCTCTTCACCGTCTCGGGTGCTAAAAGTTTTTAAAATCGCAATATCAAAGACTTGGGTTACACAGTCTATCATGAGCATATCGATAATAGACCGTATGAAGCTTTAAGTTAAAGTTGTAAGGTTCTAACTAACAAGTTCTAGGGTTTATTCTATCAAAAAAGGGAAAAAAAAATCAAGTTCTAAGGTTTATAATATTTAACACCTTCAACTAAGTTAAAAAAACTTCACAGTTCAATTTTAAGTTCAAATATTTTGGTTTTACCATATTCTATCCATATACTTATGGATAGACCATTTGCCTTTCACAATTGTGTGTCTCGCCTACAAAAAGAGCTCCAGAGTGCGCCTCTGCCTTTTAAAAACTAAGCACCCAAAACTTGTGAATAGGTGGGTAGTCAATTTAAATCTGACCTTCACGGTCAAAACACTCAAAACTTAATTAAAAAAAAAAGGCTACGGTTGCTCCAATTGGATTGGAAGTGGATTTTCTCATCAATTTTTTGGTAAATTTAGCTACTTACAAGAAATTATCACCATCAGAATCCCATTTACTTTTCAATTGTGATGTTGCTTACCTGGACTTGGTATCTTACTGGACGCAATGATTGAAAGTAACTTTTATTGTTGAATTTACCAAGAGCTCAAACAAAAGCTTTCTAATGATGTTCAAAACTTAAAGCACGATCCATAACAAAGGAAGGGAAAGCCTTCTTGTTCTTGATGTAGCCCCTTTTTAGTAGACTAGGCTTAGTAAGTGTAAGCTATTTAAGTGGCTTGCATGCTTTACCAGAGGCGACGAAATGGGCTAAAGAAGGGGCCGATCACTACATGAGAGGGAAGCTGTCTACGAAGCTTTGCCCCTTGCCTTACCGAGATTGTTATGAACTGACTAAATGGCAAGATTCCCCTGGTAAGCTAGCTAAGCTTATAGTATTAGTTTTTTCAATAAGCTTATTGATTGATTCAGCAAACAAATAACCTCCCTTTAGAAACCACTAGGGAGGGCCTGGGCCCATGGGGAAATTTACCAGGACAATGACATGAAGGAATCAACTTTGATATTTGGAGCTTAATAACGAATCACCAAGAACCGTTTTTAGATTGTTTCAAGCTACCAAATTTTCAAACTACAGCAAAAAAAAAATGCATATACTGTGGTTCTGGATCCATAAGTGGTGAAAGAGCATTGAACATTAACGTAGTACACAAATTTGGTTATGAATAAAACTTTAGTTGCATTCTTCAGTATTCAATTGATAACAAAAACAAAAAGAATTCTTCATACAAGTAAGCAGGGACCAATTCACAACCTTATTTTCGGACATTAACAATGTTAACCTTAGAAGCACAAGAAAACATGATAAAGGATGTACCTTCTCTTCCCCTGGGGCAACGACAAACTCATCATCTGCCCAGAAGAACACATCAGCAAAGCTTCATGAGCAAAAGCAAAGAAGGTAAAAGAAACAGCAAAAGATATGGAAAAATAAACATTGATGCACAATTTAGACTCCAGAACAATATGAGCAATTATGCAAAACACCCAAACACTCTAACTCACTCAGAAAATGCACAAAAGTTTATAGTCTTTGCTTCTTCAGACCTCATAGCCTAATTCCACGTCTTCCATACATCACAGGGACAAGGCTGGGTACATCTAGAGCTCCTTGAATTTTCATTGGCAGTGGGGCAGAACATTGGCATGAAATACTTTTCACATTAGGCAAGACAATATAGAGCCTAAACATCATTGGCATCGCATATATTTTTATCTTCTTCCATGTTGAATTCGGAGAGGACTCATTCTTATATTATCTGCTCCGTTTCCACAAGCCTAATGTTCAACACCTCTCCCCTTAAGTCCTTGCTAATTCAGCCAGCCTGCAATTACCATGTCTCTTTCAACTTCATAAGTGAGTTTATAAATATAACAGAACTTGCCTGAACCACCAGCGCAATACTAATGTCTAAAGGTTCCCTGGGATGAGAACATGTCGAATCGCATTTAAATATACAAAGAACATAGCAAATATTACAACTGACAAGATTAGAACAATTAACGAGATCAACTAACATCAGCTGTTAGTTTGTCACCCAACCAAACTCAAAGGGTAAGAACACGATTGCCATAGTCATCAGAGAATCTAGATACCTGCTCATCATAAAAATCATATTCCACATCTACAATGTTAGAGTTCGGGATGCCATCAGATAATTTTTTGGACACACAGGCCTCAACTTTAGATACAGGGTTTGCTGTTGTAGATGGACCATTGCTTTTTTCCTGGAAATAACTAAGTCAAGATCACACAGAGCTCTAAGCCTCCCAGACCGTAAAACAACCCTAATAAACACATACAACTTACACAACGGCGACTAGCAATCTCTGGCTGGCAGTCAGCATCTACCTTAAGCACAGCAAGAGAGTCGGTTTCCTCGCCTGTAGAATGTCACCCTCAAAATTAATAGTTTTACAGCTCAATCCTAAAAACTACAAGATTAAGGATGACGAAACCTCCAAACATAAGAGACACGTGGTTGGTTCATGGTTCATACTCTTACCAGGAGCAACCTCTTAGGGACTATCTAAGGAAATACCATGTCCCTCTGGACAGCTTTCTCCAATGACTAAAATCAAGCAAACAATCCACAATGGAAGATGCACATACACAGACATTATAAAAGAAATTAATAGATGCTGTCAGCTGATGAAGAAAAAATATGGTGAGAATGGAAGGAACACAAAAATATAATTAAATTCCGATATGAAAAGCACCACAAGTGAAGATGTTGACTCACCCAAAGCAGGGCAACCTCCCCACAGAGCACTGTTGCAGGAGCGCAGGAGCTCGGCACCATTTTCTCCATTTGCTGAAAAAAGGGAGAGCATTAAATGAGTTCACTATAATATTACTATCAGAAGAACGCAGATTTAAATACCCCCTAAAGACAAGTGATAATTAGATCAAGCCACCAAGAAGACGAGGCAGCTTGCATAGTATCTCCTTCACTCATGGAATAGCGTTTGAGTAACTCCTCTAAGGGTAAGTCTACTTCATTTGCAGTGCCGCCAATTCTTCTTGCCTCTCTCTCCTCTGTTATAAGAGCTTCATCTTCCTCAATAGTCTGTTCATCATCTACCTGTTTCACATCGTGTAAGATAGAGAAATGAGCATAAAACAAGAAAAGGAGAAGTAGAGCGAGAACAACTTAAAGTTATAGTAGAAAGGAGAAGCACTCCAGCCCTCTAGACGGGGGTTAATTCAAAGTTAATGTCAATGGCTAGTTGTAGACTCAAACTACCTTCCCCTAGTCCAATCTACATTTTGAATATAGTTTTTACCACTCCAGACTAGAACTACATTTTCGATTTCATTAAGGTACATGCCTATCGGTCAACAACAATAAAAGTATCTATTCCAAGTCATGGGCATCAGCAGCAACTCATGATGACACTCAAGGAACAAATATAACCAGCTATGATCATTATGGTTTGTTTGAATAGAGGAATATGAGGATAGAGAGAGAAGGGAATGAGGGATCCATTTTCTCTTGTTTGGATAAAACATGGGGGAAGGGAGGAGAAGAAAAATCGAAAGGATTACTTTCCCCTTACGCAAATAAACAAAACCTTTCAATGTTAAAAAGATTTGGAAGGAATGCAACCTCATTCTTCCCTCCCTTTCCCTTCTCTCCCTTCTGTCTCAATTCTGTTTTCCCTCCCCTACTTTTCTCCCCATCATTGCTATACAAACAAAGCGTAATAGCACATAATTTTTGTTAATTCTCAGCACAAAATTCAACCAGGTTCATCAAAGGAAATGCAAACTTGCAATGACTGCCACATTAAGAAACAAAAGGCAACAGAAGAAAAAATGTAAGCTCACCGCTTCTATCCTCAGATGATATATCATAATCATCATCAGCTTCTGTAGCGTCTTTTGTAATCTCTGTATCTGAGTTAGCTTCTGTAGAAAATGCATCACAGCCAATATATTAAAGACACTCCAAGTCAAACAAGCACAATATACCACTTCCAGTATGCAATTCCATAGATCCTCCATAAGATGTCTTTCATCACTCTCTTTATGCTGAGAGTACTGTTTCACCTGTATAGAGGGCGGCTCCCTGACCGCCATGTGTTTGATAATCCCAAGAGACTTTCCGCCAGCATAGTTGAATACCTGTGGACTCCACCAAGTTGTTCATTCCTCATCCTTCCACATGCTCAACTGTAACACCATATACTCTTTACAAATTGGGGGAAGCAAGACGATAAAAGTATGCTAAAGGTCAATCTGGTACCACCTTTCAGTTTGATCCAGAGATACTCCAGCTGCTTGTCAAAGTGCAGCCTTCTTTTATAATCGAGCTCTAACTGATGCTTGTAGAGCACCTGCACAGATGGAATTCCAAACATATGTTCAGTAAGAGAGCTTCATGCATCAGGAGTTATATCCTTCAGAGAGAATATGAAGTTGATAAGACTTGCCAGCTTCTCTATTTTTTAGTCCAGAATTTTTTTACATCCTTTGAGATATTAAGGGCAATTTTTCTCATTCGCTGCTCCTCTTCCTGTTTCATCAATAACGGTCAACATAAGAGAACAGGCAAGAAAATCAATAACAACAGATAATAATAAGAATGTGTAGACAAGCGTTTCATTTCTATTAGCATTAGTAATCTATTAGTTTAGCGTCAATCTCTTATGACATGCAAAAATCATCCAATAATGACTATTCACACAATTTTACAGTTTGCTTGCACATGTAATTTATCCTTTCATTGGCTTGAAGCACTTTGATGGGGCTGAACCTTCAATTTCTTTTCCCCTCTCATTGCCGGGTCCACCATTCCCCTGCTTGCTCGTAGAGCAACTTTCAATGCCTGAGCTAACTTCCATTTCCTCTCTGCTTCAAAGTCCTTCCGTAATTCAATTTGTCATGCTTGGAAGTCTTTCTATAAATGATAAAGCTGAAAAATACTTTCAGAAACAGCAACCATAACCCATAAACCAGATACCTTTGACGAGCCATAACCATCTCCTCCAAGACATGATCCCAATGTGTTTTAGGGCGGCGAGGTTCTCTAGGGAGTAGCTTCAAGCGCCTGAATAAAATAATAAGAGATGTTGTACGCATCTTATAAAGGAATATAGAAAGTACAACACACACACACATATATGCCCACGGACTAGGAGCGGGCCTGAAAGTGGAAAATTATACAGGGCCCCCAAGCAGCTACAAGTATACTGTTATCGTAATAGGTATAATAATGATATACTAACATGATGGTAAAAGCATATTTGTTGAAATGCAACTAGTAACTATTTGGAAGCTTGGTTTCATGAGGCATTTTCCTCCCAATGCATTTATCCCCCATCAGTATCTGTTTCTAACTACCAAGAGCTTTCTGCTGCATTGTTTAACAGCGCTACAACTACCCTAAAAGCCCGGACAATTCCCCGATCAATCATACCCAAAATTCCAATTTCTAACCACTCACCTCGATCACTACCAAAGCATTTTCTCTTTGCCATCAATACCCAACTCATCTATTCGTATTAACAGCTACAACTTGTTGTTCGATGTTTTTGTTCTATGATGAGATCAAAGAAAGCAAACCTTATAGATCTATGATAATCACTTTGTCAGAAAAATCCCATTTTGTTAAGGTATCCATTTAGCAAGCATACAAGCAGGCCAAGCAAGCTTTTTGTCTCTTATTGTCAATTTGTCATCGTCTTTAGGTAAGATTTGATTATTTATTTTCCTCTTTTTGTACATATTACCTGCAACTTTATGCTTCCATAGTTTACTATCTTTTTTATCTTTATATATGCTTGATCTTTGTTACTTTATGTGCATTACCCATTTTTCCAGGTTTCATTATCCAAAAGCTTTTCGTATTTTTATTAATATTTCCTATTCTTGGTGTTGCGTTTCCTAATATGAATTATTTTGGACAATGTATTGTCAGATGTCTCCATTACTTTATTTTGTAAATTCTTGATGCAAAAGGTCACTACATTTAGTTGAAAGTACATTAATCCGAAGCAACTAGGCATTTAGTGCTTGGTTGGTTCCTAATAGAGTGATAGAAATTGAAACTTCACATAAATCAGTACACATGAATTGTTTTTCTTCGATGAATTCATGGGAATTGCAAAATGATGATCGGCTGTCCATAAGGAGAAGATTCTCCACATGAATTTCTACTTACCTAAGGGGGAGTAGGTGCTACTTCCTCCATTTTTTGAATTTTGCCAACCAAACAACATAGAGCATTTTGCACTCCCACTAGTAAAGGAATTGTCTCATGATTTCTTATACCAACCCAACAAGCTTTAAAGTTTTGACAATGTTTCTTATACTTCTCCTGTTTCGCAATACTTGCCACACTGGTTAGGCTTTCCAAGTTTACCCAACCATTGCTTTAGTAAGTTTTGCATATCAAGGCCATTTACACATAACTAGTTAAGTATATCCCCTTAGGTCCTTACTAATTAATAATAAACCTAACCCTCTACTAAATAACCCCCCTCCAGTTCCTCTCCTCTCACTCCCCTCCAGAAAATGTTAAAAACCACCAACCACCCCTCCCTCCATTCTTTCTCCCTCTCCCTCCCCTCTCTAACAAACTAGCCCCCTTCCCTCCTCCAAGAAATCATAGCTCCACCACCCAGATTTTCTCCTCATTCCCTCCCTCCCCTCACACAACCCCCAACGTCTACGCCCTCACTCCATCCCTATTCCTGAAAATGCCACCCACCCCACACTCTCTCTCTTCTCAGTCTTCCCCCAACTCCGAAACGCCACACTGATGTCGGCGTCTCTCTTCACCTCCTCACCATCACGAAACCCCCATCTCTGCCGTCGCCCCCTCCTCCCTCCTCCCCACCCTCATACCCTAACCTAGCAACGATTTAGCATCACCCCGGCAGGAGGATTAGGCCAGTGATCTAGAGCTCCGGTGAGCTCTAGCCGAGAGAGGAAGGGAGGGGGAACGGAAAAGGCCTAAGAGGGAGAGAGCTATGGAGGAGGGAAAGTGAGACAGAGGGAGGATAGAGGCACGAGGCAGAGGGGATAAAGCCACTGCTGGTGGTTGGGGGAAAGGGGCATGCCTGACAATGGCGATGGCAGCGGCAACGGCACATCCGTGGATTTGGAGTAGTGCTATTAATTAATTATTTTCAGGTGATTTACGTTTGTTAACCACATAAGCATTTTTCTAATTTCTCACTTGCTTCCTCTTCCTTGGTTTTTGTGCATTTCACTTGGTTGCAAGTATTATGAAATGGAAGAAGTCTCAGCCTTAAGTACAGATTTTAGCATTTCATTTTCTTGTGAATATTATTCCTATTAAATAACTACTACCTATGAAACCAAATTTTAGCTTAATCACATAGGGCTACAAACACCAAAATAATTGAGGTGTCCCTCAGCAAACAAAAAGCAATCAAGCAAGAATCATTTGATATACATAGCAGCTAAGTTGACGGTTAGTGGGTTTTTGGAACACCAGATTAAAGCCTTGAAAATTCTCAAGTGGACAGAGGTGAAGATGTAAAAGGAGATAATCCTCTCACCAAAATGCAGGTGGGAGTGGGATCAGACAGTGACTTCAAGTGAACGATTAGAGTTACTACACAGACAGGGCCAGCAGCAATGCCCATCCTATGATAGACTAATTATTTTTAACGCTTAGACATTCCTCTCCTGCTGATGTTAGTAGTGAGTATTGTTAGCCTAATATTACTTAACATCTCTGGCATCAATGGTCCCTCCATGGAATCATTGAAAACATGGTACCAATTAAGCAATACGTCACTTTACCTCTCCTGAGGTTTTCCCAACTTAAAGTATTACTCTCTTAGTTAAAATGCACAAAACTACCTCTGCCTATGACTTCATGTAATTTAGCTAGCCAAAAGAATGTTCAGCATAGAATTAACTTTCACACTTCAGCAATCCCCCAAACACACCCCTCTCTTTACGTTTTCTAACAAAAATGTTAACCTGAGAGCACTTGGGATAATGCTTTAGGCGTGGGGCATTCAGACTATCCTTTTTCATTAGCACCTTTCTAAAAGTTCCACAATTTAGAGCTAACTTCATCAATATTCTCCCTATGTAACAACCAGCAGTCCACCACCAAGTTGGCTTTAACCTCACATACCACAAATATAGGTTATTTTGATCATGTAACTACAAAGTTCATGGGATTTAACATTATCTATACACTAACCTCCCATAGTTCACATTTTCTGAAACCTGACTAGATGTAGCATATTTTTGCATGATTTTTAGGTCTATTCATGATCGATATGGGCAGTTCCCGCTATTGTTCTTTAGCATAAGGCACCACACAATATTGTTTGTTTGCCAGCACAGAACATTATCCTTTGAACGCCTATAATATCCATCCTTTGCAAAATCTAAATCTAGGCTCTATTTGTTAGGGACAAAAATGTTTTCCCGCAAATTAGTTTTGTCATTTCCTTGTGTTTGGCTTGCAAGTAGTGATCACTCTTGTCGATGCCATCTCACTGTGACAACAGTTTCCAGTTGACGATTCATACTATGCCAACCCAAATCACTTTGGGAATAAAGCTTTTGTTGTTGTTGTTGTTTGGCTTGCAAGTGGTAGATATTTACTTTTCCTAATGATTAGAAAATAGTTTTCCACGGGTGGTAAACATATCCCTCAGCTAGAGAGAAAAACATTTCCTCCCTATTCCTTACCTTTACTCTTTTCCTTCTCCCATGTATCTTTCCATTACTTTTTCATTCTTCTAGTTTCCCCACACTTTCCATGCAAGGGACCAAACAAAAGTAAATCTAATCTACAAACTACAATCAAGATTTCCCTTGGAAAATGGTTTTTCATGGTATATTGTTTTATAGAAAATGATTTTCCGTCCAACCAAACCAAACTGGAATAACTAACCTTTTGACGCCTCGCTCTCGTCTCATGATCAAGTTTAGACCTTGGACCTTTTGAAGCCATGATTTCCCTGAAACACCAGCAAACTCTAGCTTAAGCAACAAACCCAGCAACTGTAAAACAAATAAATTTTGACAAATTAACTCAGCAACATACACATCAAGTGATAATAAAACAGTTAATTAATCACCTGAATCACTTGCTTGGCATAGGGCGGATTTTCAGTTGGGGCCTGGCCCCTAAAAGCCCAAAAAATAATCAAATTACAGCAAATTAATAAATATAGTTGCAGTTAGGAATAGGAATAGAATAGGAATAGGAAGCTGAATAAGTGATTGTTAGTGGTTTGTATTGAAAGTTTGGCCTTAATATTATTATATAGTTGCAGTTAGGAATAGGAATATTTGCTCAATTT